>JAVYIG010004510.1:0-159738 GCA_035222895.1 Strongylocentrotus droebachiensis | reverse complement strand
ATCTAATTGAAACGTCAGAGCTTCCGCGCTTCGCGGGGGGATGGGGGAACTGCCCCCTCCCTGCACCCAACCTCCTATGGAGCGCGCTCTGTAAGTGATTTGCGTGCTCACTACCGCCCCCCCCCCCTAAAATCAAATCCTGGCTACGCGCTTGGGGAGGGGTGCAACCTGCACACGCTTCTACCTCTTGGTTGCTTTGATCCATTGCCGAAATATTTTGGCACCTATCATCCCCCCCAACCACGGATACAAATCGACACCCTTGATATCGGCTCACCTTCTTTCCAAGAACCATACGGGCCTGGAATTTACTTCCCCCCAGCATCTTTGCCAGCGACGCAGTTGAAACCTTCAAAGCCAGACTCTGGGAAAGCTATCCAAGGGGGTAATATAATCATAGTCCCTCCCCACAACTGCAATGTGATGGGACTCAATTCTAAAATGTTCTAGAAGCAACAAACACTCTCTCTCGAACGATAACGTTCTTATTGGTCATCTTTATATCCCTCTTGAGATCAGGACCAGGATCAGAACAGATACAGATACAGATTATCACATTACTTTATCTGTTTTATGTTTGAAAAATAAAGCCTAGATACAATTGCTCAAGATGGGTTTTTATTTAATAAATACTGCAACGGTCAATGTAACTACAGTACAAGTAGATGGTAAAAGTAATTACACAGCTACATGTAGTAATACAGTCGGTGGAAAGAAGCATCTACTGTACTAGTATATCAATGGCATTCATAGTAGACATTGTTATGTTGTTGTCGTTATCAAAAGTGTTAAACTATCAATATGTAAATGTATTTGATCTGAACAGCATTGTGTAATGCCCTGCTGTATCCAAGAGGTGCACACTTGGCCTGAAATGAAGTTGTCAAGATGTTAATTTAATTATTCCTGTGTGAACTGAGTTATATTTCAGCAGTTAGGATGGTAGCGGTGAGATACAAACCCACAACATCAACAGATACGTAGGCTATGTATTGTCTGAATTATAAACTTCTTTAAGATTGATTGCAATAGGACCCCTGTTAATGCAGTATCTGATCACTGAAGGTTGGGCTACCCTACTTTAAAAAAAAGATAGGTAGTAAGACATAGGGCAGGGCTCCCCACTACCATTTTTAGAATGGGTCCAGGTTGAACTTTTTACAGTCTTGAATGTAAATACCCTATGTAAAAACTTCAAATTTTGGGGTCCAAACTTAGATTTTAGATGCCTACATTTGTATGTATCATGGGCTCAAGTTAGTATTGAGCCCTGATGAGGGTTATGTAAAAAAAAAAAAAACCTCAAGGCTCGGGGGTTATATTTGGTTACAGTGGTTTTCATGAAAATTATTAAATTATAGATGCAAAGGAACCAAAATTGTTTAATAGCTTTGTTTTCTTAGGGGTCCTTTCAATGTATTTGTTTGTATACATGTATTCATTATGTGATTATTATGTTTTAATGGGAAAATAAATCAAAATTAAATTGAATTCAACACATATAGCAATTGGTTTGATGAACTTGACTTAATCTGTGCTGGCATGAGTGTACAGTGTGTCTAGTCAATTTGATGATGCAGTACAGTGTACAGGTTATATACATTAATGAAAAAATGAAATAAAATAATAAATCAATAAAAACAGCAATTACACCAACACCCCCCCCCCACAACACCAACAAAACCAACAACAACAACAGCAACATAATTTGACAGCCAATATGGGAATGCAGTGAGGTACATGATTTAAAAAACTGACTCTCGATAAAAGAGGGATACATGTACACGTAGTAAGTGCTGGAATCAGCCTTATATGGTAACTTTATTTTTTATTTTGCTGATTTAATATTGAAATTTACAAAACATATAGATAATTTTGTCAACTACTGTAGTTTATTTTGGTGACATATTACCTCAGCTGCATTTTAAAGGGTGTACTTTCCCATTTTGTTTACCCCACCCACATCCTGTACATTGGATACTCCACATCCTCTGTCTGAATTTTCTGGTTCTTTTAATGGCATTACTTTGAAGGAGAAGAAGTAGAGTCAATTTACCTTCGTCTTATTACCTTTACAACACTGTAATGAATCAATCCAGTTTAAATTTCCAATTGTAGAATGCTGGAATTAGGCATGGCCATTTAATACACATTTTCAAATCATAAACAACATACTAACTGTACAGGGGTAAAAGATATCCAGTACAGTCATGAAGAATTTACCCCTTTAAAACAAATATTTGAGACGCAGAATAATCTTATCATGAATTTGGGTCATGGGAATTCAGTCTACTCCGTCTAATACTGTGCATATAATATTAAACATTAAGTTTTTAAAATTAGAAGCATATATTTGTATAATACTACTTTGTCTAATACTGTGCATATATATAATAGTAAACTTTAAGTTTTTTGAATTAGAAGCATATATTTATTCAAGAGAACTTTGAAATGTCATGAATTCTAACTGTACACAAGTTAGTAATAAAATGATAGTCATGGAAGTCTAGTCAGTTTGGTCTGTTGATCTTCTCATTTTTGTTAGCACTGGGACTTCACATTATTTGTGTGTCTTTCATGTGTTTTAATATATTTCTTGTTTCCTAGGCTATTGATATAATCATTTGATTATAGTGCTTACTAATATACATTTGACAAGTTGATTCATTATTTTGTTAACAAAATCACTAGCATGGTGTGATAATATGATCAGAATCACTTATTTTTATTTTCTAAATGAAGATAAATATGATTACTAGATGACCTGCAATGATGATTGATAATAATTGAAAAAAAAACTATTATATTTGAATATATTTCCATATATAGTCAGAATATATGGTGAATTCCAGTCAATGTTTGGTTCCTTAGCCAAAAGTAGACATTTGTATAGTGTTTTGAGAGAAGGGAAACAGAATCTCTGAGCTTAGGCAATACATAATAAACTTTCAAAAAGTATTGCTGCCCTCTGTGTGGAGCTTGGTTATATTCCTATATTATACAAGTCTAGTATGCAATAAATTAAAGATTTTTTCTTCTTTTTGATGTTACTGGTTAGGCTGGCAGTATGATTCCATTTTTGAAGTGAAAATGAAATCAGCTAGACATGAAATATCTCAAATTACCCCATTTCAATGTGTTTGATGAAAAAGGAAGACATACTCAGTCTGGCTTTCTCACTCCCCCCCCCCCCCCCCCTCTCTCTCTCTCTCTCTCTCACTCACTCACTGTCCATCCCTTTCTCTCTATGTCTGGCTGTCTCTTTCTGTTTCTCTCTCTCTCCTTCTCTCTATCTCTCTCTCTCTCACTGGCACTCCCTTTCTCTCTCCGTCTGTCTGTCACTCTATCTCTTTCTGTTTCTCTCTCTTCCCCTCTCCCGCTCTCTCTCTCCCCCTCCCTCCTCTACCTCCATCCCTTCACTCTTTTTGTCCCTGTCTGTCTTGACTTTCTTTCCTTTGTAATTTATATTTTGATCCCTATATCAAGGATTTGCAAGCCCTCAAAAGCTTATGTCTGTAGGAGCAAGATGAGTTTATGAAGGTTTTATGAACATTTCAAATTGTCTCTATTAGTGAATTTTGAGGCCTTTATATTTGACACAACAAATGAGGTAAACAAAACACTGCCAGTTGCAAAAATCAAATTTGAAAGAAAAATAACTGCAATTTATTTGCCACCATACTTTTGGGAAATTTTTCAATTAGGATTAACTAAAACATTTTGGCCCTTCTGAGCCCTAATGAGTTTTGAGATTTTCGTTTTGGGGGTTTGGTTTCATAGGAACAATAGTTTGTCTGAATAGTTTATCTGTTTGAGTCTTATTCATGTTATAACTCCCTGCTTATCCACCAGGCAAACTTGAATTTCATTCTGTCGGGCCTCAAAGGGAGTGGGAGGGAGGGGGGGGGGGGTCTATTTACGATTGAAACTTTCTGTTGAATGAGTAGCACTTTCATGATAAGGAAGAATCCATCGTGAAAAAAGTGTAAGAGTATTTTAATTTTGTACTTGGAAAATAATGAACAAATTATATAGATGTAGTAATAAAAGAAAATTTCATCTTTTGCTGTCAAATTCTTGAGCTTTTTTGTTTTTAAATTATTTTTTGTTTATTCAAAAAATAGAGCTGGAATGGCGATATCATAAGATTTATTACCGATATTTAGAAGGCTAGGCCAGACGATTGGCGACCTTTGACCTCAACATAAACTAGTTGCCGTGTCTGCGAGGAAAACTCCATATGTTGAGAGATTAAATACTATTTCACGGCGAATTCCGACTATTCTTCGGTGACTTTGAGTACTTTTTGATGTCTCTAGATCTTTGAGAAGCCAGATTTGTTGCATTTTTGAGCAAGCATGAATGGTAAGGCAGTAAAAAATAAATGCGAATTTGGTTACGATTTTCCGCTGTGAGTTGATTTCGGATGTCTGCCAGCGAATCATCATGCAGTGTGTACGTAGTACATGTAGGGTATCCTACGTCTAGCCTTATCTGCCAGTGCAGTGCCTGTGCCCGTCAGTGCAGTGTGTGTGACTGACATGACTGAAGCTGTAGCCGGCCACGTTTGTCATGTTTGTTGTAGACTATTTGACTTATTTTCATCATTTCCATGTGTCCATGTCTATATAAAATGAGAGGTTTCATAGCTTGTCTTTTAGTTCAATATTTTGTTCCAAGTTTCAACTTTGATTCTGTTTGAAATTGAATGTGACTCGTCTCTCGAGTAAATTATTTCAATCTGTCTTAAAATTAAACTTTAAAGACTTAAAAAGCATCAATAAATGTCACATTTTAGTGATCTTCTGAGGCTGGAACAGATACTGGCGCTTGTTTAGAAACGTATCCAAATTTGACCCGGAACTCCGGCGTGGAGATACCCTACTATCCCTAGATCTATTCTAGATCTACTAAAACATACCAAAAATGAAGTAAATATTCATTAAATGTCCAAATAAAGATCATGAGTTAAAAGTCGTTTTAGCGTACACTGCATGTATTTGTGGTGGCGACAAACCAACATCGCGAACTCTTATGAGAGGTCAGTGTTTCTTGTAATGTAAATGGCATGTTTGCTCATTATCATCGGGTGGAAGGTGAGCAAAGCACGATCACTCCAGTAACAAATTTCCCCCATTTTTGTCAAATTCTTAACCAATTTAAAATTGCTTTGTACAGTATGAGAAGAAAGACGTGTCCACTATTGAACTCGAAAGGTAGTTTGCAAGGTCAGTCAGGTACGGAAATGGGTGATTACAAACGCATTTTAGATTTAGTTTTATTACATCAGTCTTTGGGAAATGAAAATTTGTATTGCTACAGTAACTTTATATTGTTTTAGGTTTTTTTTTTAACAGTAACTACCGGTACATATAAATGTACTTCCATGATTTTGATACGAATTGAAAGTAATTCTGGAACAATAAGTCCAAAATTTGATTGTAGTGTCCTAAACCCCCTCCTTTACCCCAACATATTTAGATCAGACCTCAATGAAGAGTGGTTAGCAAAAGTTGCACCATGAATACTAGTTCCGGTATATTTTGGCACCAATAGAAAATCGGATTGAGTAGAAGCAAAAAAAGTCAACAAATAATGGGGGTAGGGGGGGGGGGGGGGCGACGAATATTGCAAATCAGTCCTGTTGTACACCATAAGTATTATCCAGTTGTAATAGAATCAACAGTTCATGATCACTTTTGAGACTGGCTCTGTGTGTAAAAGAGGATCTAACGTACGACATGTTTATTTGTAGCTTGTGCTTGCACAGTGGTTGTTCACTTCTTGTTTAGCCTATGACCTTATCTGGCCAAATCACAGCTTGTATGCTTTCAAGTGCAGTACATGTTATGTACATGTAGTAGTAGTGAAGTCATGCATCTGAGGTGATTAGATTTAGATTGTAAGAAAGTGTCATTATATGTGTAATAGGTTTTGCAACTTTGCATTTTTTATGCCAAAGAAAACACGAACGAAAATGAAAGAAAGTACATTTTCTGTGCACTTGATTAAACTGTTAGGGTTTTGTGGTCAGACACAACTCTACCGGTATTTGCTTTACATGTGGTTTTTAATACTGTCCCCTCAACTTGAACTCCATTGCTTTTGTACAGTATGTACACAGAAGCAGGTACAGAATATCCCTTCCTAACACATGTACCGTGTTGATCATATGTGTACTAAATCAATTAGTATTTGGTTTAAAAAAAACACCATTGTTTTCAAATTTCAATCACCCTTTTATGATACACGTGTGTAGATGCATTGACTCACTTTATATGGTTTATGACTGTGTACATAGTTTATTTTTGTGTGTGTGGCTGTAACATAATGGAGGCAGTTATTCCATTGTCAATTTCCATACTGTAGGGCCTTTAAAAAAGAATACCTGTTTGGGAATAATAATACCATCGTTTTATCTTTTCTCTTGTTCTGCAGTTGCAATGTTCCTGAATACGCTCACTCCAAAATTTTATGTGGCGCTGACGGGGACTTCATCTCTCATCTCTGGTTTGATTCTGGTAAATTTTCAAAATGAACAATTACATTTTCATTATAGAATACCGTAAGTAAGTTCTTATTTGATTAGAAAGAAAAATTATACATTTTTTATTTGAAAATTTATTGGCACATGAGTTATTCCCACATCATTGAATTGTGATCAAAAGCCATAGCTCCATGTTTGGGCCACCCAAATCAAAATACTGTATTTGCATCAATTAATTATTCCATATCTATGAGTACATTTTTGTTGATCTTTAATGTACTGTACTCAATTAAGTGTTGATATATCAATTGTTCAATTTTTGTTTGAAACCTCAGTAATATCATTGTGTCCACTTTACTTTTCCATTTACAGATCTTTGAATGGTGGTACTTCCGTAAATATGGAACATCATTCATCGAGCAGGTGTCGCTCAACCACCTGTCTCCCTGGTTAGGAGGTGCAGAGAATGGAGGAGGGACCTCCACTGGGCAGCAGTCACCACCAGGTAAAAAAAGAAGAAAATATATTATTAGTTCAAAAAAATTTGCTGATAAATGTAGCGGGTTGAGTCTTTACAGAGTCAGGAATTACTGATTGTGCCGTTTCAAGTTTTGTTTTGATTATTAATTGCCTGTGTGCATGGGTTTGCCATTGCTGTGAATATTGAGGCAGTTTTGTAGGATATCTTTATAAGGGAAGTGTTTTGAAAAAGCTCTGAGCGAATGAAACAAGGAAATATGGATATGATACAAATTGAATTTCATTGTAGCTATAGTTGGATTGTTTTTTAATCAGTAATTTTTAGGAAGTGATATTTGATTTGTGTTTCATTTTTGATCAAGTCTTATGACATGATTGACAAACCTGGCATTTGTGCTTACAGTGTAGCATGTCTGTAATTCACATTGGTAGATAAATATGCTTATATCTTATTGAGGTTAGGTAATCCACAACTTCCTTGTCTATATATTATTGATTTTGGATAGATATCAATACCACTTGTTAGTTTGGTATAATTTGATTAAAGTGTAATGTGAGAAATGATGACATATTTTATAGGTACCTGAAAATAAGTATGATGTTACGTAATTCAAGCTACTGTTCCTCAATATCAAATTTAAAAAAACGAATAAAAGTAAAAGTACTGGTATTTAAAAAAATAAATCAGGAAGCTTATTTTAGTAGACAGAGAAACAAAACTGTTATTTTAGAAGTCTTAATGGGTACAAGATTAATACTGTTGTTTTTAATCACTTTATAATTACAAATGTAGAAGCACTTGATGATTAGCAGGCACAGACTGTAGAGAGTGTCTCAGTAATGCACATATTTCTATTCTTGGTAAGACACTAATGCATTTATGGCTAAGTAATACTGAAGAGTGCACACTTTGAAATTATTCTCTATCTCTATGATTTTTCATTGAACAGAGTGTAAAACGTGGCGGAATCCACTGAACCTTATACGAGGAGCAGAGTATAATCGATACAACTGGGTGACGGGGAAAGATCCATTGACGTACTATGACATGAACCAATCCGCACAAGATCATCAAACTTTATTCACCTGTGATTCAGATCCTACCAGACACCAGGATGAAGGTGAGATAATACTCACGATAATATATAATTCTGAAGAAAAAGATGACTACGTAATTTGTTCATACTTAATTACCAACACTTATAACAATTCTTTTAAACCAAATGATTTTAGTGATTGGAGAAAGACTTCAGGTTGGTAGGATTATTTAAATTACTTTTCAACCCATTACTAAGTATATTATGACATTCCACTTTATTATGCAATATGCACAATGTTGTCTAAAGAAGTTATACATTCTTCCAAATTATTTATCTGTAATAGCAGTTAAATTATTAAGTAGCAAACGGCAATTAAACAATTGAAAATAGGGGGAAATACAAGAGAATCAACGTTTAGTCATGTTTCAAATTAAATTAGTAAAGTGTTTGTTTCTTCTGGAATTTTTAAAGTAGAAAATACATAGTGCATGGTGTATCTGTTATGATTTTATTTCAGTCATGATGAAAGCATGGCGAGAGAGAAATCCTCAGAATCGTATCAAAGCAGCACACGAAGCCTTAGAGAAATCTGGAGAGTAAGTATGATATTCCTCACAATCAAAGTCAAATGAAGATTTAATAATATAACTACCCACTGAAAGACTTAGGGTTGATTTGTTATAATAGGAGATAGGACAAATGTTAATGTTTTCCCAAGGTATCACATAATGTAGTAAATGTAGCTCATGTTATCTCAAAGAATTAAATTAATATTTCTTCCACTTTGAAAGCTTTGGAAGTACATTTTAGAATATTATGCTTTATCTGCATTTTTTAAAATGTCTGGTTGAGTACTTGTTAGTTTTGTGTTTTGTTATTTAACCCCCCCCCCCCCAAAAAAAAAAAAAAAAAAAATGAATTTCTACTTTCAAAAGCTGAAAAATATGATGTGTGATTGTTTTTCATTTTAAGAATAATAGATTACTTCTTTTAGATGCATCAATTAAATTGACATAGCAAAGTAAATTGAACTGATAGTTGTTAATGATGTATGTAGTACTCATTGTTTAGATTTGAGAAGAATGTGATTTCTTGAGATCTAGATTATTTTCTTTCATGTGTGAAATACTGATGCCCTGCAAATAAGAAGGAAACAGAAATGTCTGCTGCAAGAAGTCAGTTCCTTTAATTTGTCATCTTGTTAAAATAGTCAGATATTTACATATGTGGCAGATATTTTGAATATATTGATGGTACTTGAAGATGCGTATCGTTCATCATTAAACACAAATGTTTATATTCCATTGGACAGTTGTGCAACAGCATTGGTTTTATTAGCCGAAGAAGAAGCAACAACCATCGTTGATGCTGAGAAAAAGTTTCGGCAAGCTCTCAAAATTGCTGAGGCCAACTTCAAGAGAAGTCAGGCTTTGCAGCACCACAGTCCCCCTCATGAGAAAATACACAGTAAGTCTTATAACTATGATATCATGGTGTTTAGGTCAGGGTGACGGGCAAAAGGGTACCTGGATGTATGGCCAAGGAATGTTCATTTCTGGGGATGTTCTTTTCTAGAAATGTGCACTTTTAAAGTTATGACCTTTCTTTGACTACAGCTACAAACTAGGTTTCAGTCCATAGTTTTGTCATGAATATAAACTGTGACAGGGTTCTATATCTTTACATTAAAAAACAAAAAAACTTGAAAGAAAAAAATTAACTATGAAATACAAATTTGTGTGTCAAATTGTGGTAAGTTATTACATGCCACTAGTACATTTTCAAAATGTCAGAATAACCTTTACTCTCATTTTTATATTGATGTAATGTATTGTTGTACATTTATGTCTTGTACTGTGGTATTAAAAATGCCTTCTAAATTGATCAAAACTGAAACTAACTTAAAAGGTGTGGATAAGCTTGCTTCCCTGCTGTAGTGATTGGTTCATAATCACCTTCTTTCAATCTTTATCTGTCATCAATACTGCAAATTGTGTCTAGCCTAAAATCATCTGATGATATTTCATTTCATATGCTAATTTTAAAGAACAAAATGCGTTAGAAGTTCGAAGGAAAGTTGATGATTGTCTCCAGTATTTTTCCGTTGTCACCCTGCCGCTGTGAAAATGCCAGTGGGGCGTGTTAAAACATGATTGTTATGCTAGTGTTTTTTTTGTTTTTCTTTGTGGAAACAGGAAGAGATCTGAATGTACTGGTGTATATCAAGCGGAGAATTGCCATGTGCATGAGGAAACTAGGCAGAACAAAGGAAGCAGTGAAAATGATGCGTGATGTAAGTCAGGAGCATTATGCATGATAGCCATCAATCTCCATGTATGAAATAACACTTACATGTAACATGGAAATCTGAAGTTTCAAATCAATCGAATGAACATTTACTTCAATAATTGTTTGATTATGAAGGATTCAATTATATTTAGCAAAATACCACATGAAGTAGGCGTTGAGTTGAAATATGAGCAATTCCAGAATCGCTCTTTAAAGATGTTCATTACATGAAGTATAGGTGACATCATTTTAACAGGGAAGTGTGAATTTATAAGCACGACAAAAAAAACTATTGGTTTCAGGTTTTGCCTCTCCATTGAATCTGAGGCATATGACAGTACAGTGTACTACTGCCTAACCGAGGAATGCTCCATTATTTAAATCATGAATTGATTTTGCAAGGTCTGGCATATTCCTGTAGATGTACATAAGAACTAAGATTGATATTTACATGGTAATGTATCAAGGCCTTATTGTGGTAGATGACTTATTAGGAACAAATCCACTACTGGGGACTCTAGTGAAGAGGAAGTACATGTGAAAAATGTTTAGCAGTAGTTGACATTTAAAATTGCTGGTATTGCAGAATATGTCGGGCATCATATGTACAGTGATATACAAATACGATATCATTGACATAGTAACGTGAGATTTCAACAAGGGAATAATATCGAAAATAATATCGCTAGTGATATTCGTTTGGGAATAATAGTCATAAATTAGTTGGTAATGTTCCATCTCAAGTACATAGTAAATGGAGAATATGAAATCTGAGTTGATATATTTTATTTACCGGTATTCAATTAACGATTCAACTCCTTTCACAACCATATGTACAGTATTTTACAGTATTTTTTATTCTGTGCAACCAATAGATTTGAAATATTGTAAAGCCAGAAACTTTTGCCTACATGAAAGTTCGCAAATATCATCAGTTATTCAGGTTTGGAAAGTATCATACTGTTAAGTAATTGATTGCAACTGACACACCACTGAATTTTTGCAGTATAGAAAGTGTCTTGCTGAGAAAATCCTAGCCATTTTCAATTTCAATTTCAATAGTACATATAACACAGCATTTTGCATTTGTTCTGTCTATCCCATGTACTCCTTGCAGCTGATCAAAGAGTTTCCAGTAGTCAGCATGTTTC
This sequence comes from Strongylocentrotus droebachiensis, assembly GCA_035222895.1. Taxonomy (NCBI): domain Eukaryota; kingdom Metazoa; phylum Echinodermata; class Echinoidea; order Camarodonta; family Strongylocentrotidae; genus Strongylocentrotus; species Strongylocentrotus droebachiensis. The sequence goes on along the minus strand of JAVYIG010004510.1, from coordinate 148,291 downwards.
AGATCCATGAGAATCTCATTGAGGCCCTTCTGGAGATGCAGCTCTATGCAGATGTCCAGGCTCTACTTGCCAAGTATGACGATATCAGTCTACCCAAGTCTGCCACCATCTGTTACACAGCGGCACTCCTGAAAGCCAGGACAGTGTGTGACAAGTGAGTAGCTCCTCGATCCCCTTTCACACACGATGTTGTAAACCACCTAAAGTACAGCACCGGCAAACATCATGTTTAAATGATAGTGTGAATGCAACCTTTTTAGAAGATGATAAATCATAGCTGTGGGCGATGGCCTTTACTCTAATTTCCTGATATGTGGGGTAGTAAGATACGAAAATGCAAAGAGCATCATGTTTATCTCCTTTGATTTTGCCTCAGTGGATTTAAGAAAAAAAGTGGTTTACCACCTCGCGTGTGAATGAGCTGTTATAATTCAATACACATCTCAGATTACTACCCCTTCCAGATAAATCATATTTTTATTGGAATGATATGTTTCAATCGATAAGAAAAATTGGTTAACATACGCACTTGTAAACATCATTGGGCTATAATTGTTTTTCTACTTCTGAATCACTGATAATGATCCATGTATTTCAGGAGATAAAAAATTGGGAGACAAAAAGATGAGTGTGACAAGAATCAGTTAAGAATTAAATCATCATAGCGATTGTAGCTTTGTCCATTTCCTACCTTTATGTAGTGCTATGCCTGTATTGTTTACATACCTCCAACTCTACTCCTTGGAATATGTTGTTTAAGAATATCTTGATTTTGTAGGAATTAATTAAGACTGCTTATTAAAAAACAAATGTTTTATATTTTATAAGACTTTAGCTTTAACTGTAGAATGCCCTTCCATGCATCAGTAGTTAAGTACACAGTATTAGGGTTAGGGTCACTGTCAGGTCCTTGGATCAAAGTTAAAATGGGGTTACTAGTGTGGTGGGGTATTCCGCTGTTGTTCCAAACATTGTCTTTAATGGTTCCTGAAAATTTGACAGTATAGACAGCAAAGCACAAACTGACACATTATTCTCTGTTTTGTTTTGCTTTGTTATCTTCTGTATGTATAGAAACTCCAACATCCATAGCAGCTCCCAAATTTCTCTTTCATCGTTCAGGTTTTCGCCTGAGATGGCGTCTAAGCGGGGGCTCTCAACCGCTGAAATGAATGCAGTGGAGGCCATTCATCGAGCTGTTGAGTTCAATCCTCATGTACCAAAGGTTAGTCAAATAATGTAGTGAATTCTATTCTCATAAGTTTGACATTTTGTAACCATTATCCTAACTATTTTGCAACATTATAGACAAAGAAATGTGTTTTTGTTTGGAGTTACAAAGTACGATTAATTCCATTGATTAGGGATGTCAGTTTTCAATTGAGCACCTTCTTAAGGCTCTGTGATGGTATTTGAGGCCATATGCCCTTGCGTACTTGAGATAGTCTACGTTCTATATCCAGTCAGTGCCACACCCGAGATGTAACTATGAATGGGATAGCAAATGAGGGTCACATTGTCTTAGCTTTACGCTGTGTTATTAGAGTTACTTGTCTTTAACTTGCACCTCACGCATCAGATGTAAATGGGACCAAAGAAAAAATGCAGGAAGAATATTTTCCAACTAAATGGGTACCCGGTAGGATCAGACCGTCGTTGTTCGTCGAAACACTTTTTGAGCATCAAGTAATGCCTGGCTGGAATGTTCCCCAGGGAGTGGAGATTGTGCACACAGTGTGTGTGGGCAAGCGCTGAATCCAATGACCGGGGTAATAGTATATCTGTAAAGCGCTTAGAGACATTGTATTAAGTGCTATATAAAAGCTAAATATTTTTATTTATTATTTTATTTCCCCCTTATGTTGCAGTACTTATTGGAAATGAAAAGCCTGATCTTGCCACCAGAGCACATCTTGAAGCGAGGGGACAGTGAGGCTATCGCTTATAGCTTCTTACACATCGCACACTGGAAGAGGGTGGAAGGGGCACTCCAACTTCTTCACTGTACGTGGGAGGGAACGTTTCGAATGATCCCCTACCCGCTGGAGAAGGGACACCTTTTCTACCCCTACCCCAGCTGTACAGAGACAGTGGATAGGGAGTTATTGCCTTGTAAGTCGAGTCTACTCAATTTCAAAGGCTCATAGTTTCCTTAGTTTTTTTTAATCGTGTAACAAAATATTGTCTGCATTTTTATGTTTTAAGTGTTAAGTTTTTATATTGTATTGTTTTTCCTTGGATATTTTCCCTCATAAGAGTGTGATCTAGTAATGAATCTGACATTTATTTCCCAAAAATAAAAGTGAAAACTATTTGCAGGAAATCGACTGTATGAATAAGATCTGAAGTCATTAAAATTAAATAAAGCAGTCAGATATTTTCAAAATATCATATTCCACCTATTATTCCATGAAATATGGTTGTCACTAAATCTTGACTGTATGAGTCATTCCATTTCTGATGCATGAAATGTTCTTTTATTTTCCCCAAAGTAATAAACAATATGTAATTGAAGATGCCGATTTAGGTCTAATGTCATTGATGTTTTTAAACAATGCTAGTACTTTGTCCTGTTATTCAGCCCATTTATTGTAGAAGTGTCATAGTCAAACGATTCAAATACTCGACTGGAGGTTGTGGGCTCAAGTCTTGGCACCTCACAACTTTCTTTCAGCAAGAAAATATTAATCTACATTTCCCACTATATACCAAGATGTTAACTTGGTATCTGGTAGGAAGGCATCTCTGGAATGCTGTGAGCACCAAAAAAGCTAGGGTAATATTGGAGCATTTTAAGCACTACGAAATATGTGCATGGCAGGTTTGAGCACTATAAAAATATCATTTATTGTTACTGTTATCATATTTCATGTCTTGATGTGAATTTCTTTGTTTGCATTACAGCAGCTTTTCACGAGGTATCTGTATATCCCAAGAAGGAGCTACCTTTCTTCATCCTCTTCACAGCAGGGCTGTGTACTTTCACCGCCTCTTTGGCACTCCTCACGCATCAGTTCCCCGAACCCATGGGTGCTATCGCTAAAGCAGTGAGTTCTACCAAACTTTTCTATTGGATAAGTGCTCTCTCTCTCTCTCTCTCTCTCTCTCTCTCTCTCTCTCTCTCAAGCTACGGTCACAAAGGTTTGTACGAATGATGCGTTCGTACGGATCTCTGTTTTTCCATTGTCTGAAAATCGTTCGTATCAGTTCGTAATGCCATTTGTGACCGAGGCTTTAGATTTAATTGTAGAAAAGTGACAAACTTATGTTTTCTACCAAAGATTATGAGCACCATACAGAAGGTACATTACTATAGGATTTTAATGATGCATAAGGGCGTATGTGCAGTTAACTTCCCTTGTTCTGCTATGGTATTCATTCTTATTGTTGATATCTGTAAGAATACATCTTTAAAGGTTGCTCTACAATTTTAATGATATATGTCATTCCTAATGTAGAATGTGATAAAAAGAAAGCATATTATTTCACTGCATTTCTTATTGTGATCTTACAGTTTTGAAACAAGATTATCATCTAATTACTTGCATTTTTGGTATTATTCACCTTTCTTATATATCAACTTCCGCTATAAAAAACCTGTCCATCATAGCCTAACGTTGTTTTAGAATTGTAAAAGCAGACAATACACCAGTTTACAGTTGTATCAGTGCGCATGCGCAGACAGTTGACCTCGGGTCATTGGCCCCAAAATTGGGGCCAATAACCTCTGACCTCTGGTATTTATGCGTAAATTAAAATTGCGCCCATGCAAATGATGATGTGCGCGCACAACGCAGCGCGCAGGCAGTGATGTCATCATTATTTGCATGGGCGCAATCTTAATTTACGCATAAATACATGACTCCTAGGTCATTAGCTTTGTTTAAAATGGCGCACACAACTGTAAACTGGTGTATTGTGTTGATGGTAAACAGTAGCAATTTTCATATCAAGAAACTTTGGCAGTTTGCAAAATTTAGTGTTGTACAAGTTGTAATTCAATTATTTGCGGCCTGAGACTGTAGTAAATCTTAAGCCCTCACAAAATTTGTTAATATTTCATTCAAATGTTTTGCCTTCCTTTCAACATCTTCCTAGTTCCTCTCGTCACTGTCGGCACCGTTCAGCTTTATGATGGAGAGACTTGAGGGCATCATCCCAGCAAGCCTCTTACAGCAGCTAACACGTCTGTAAAGACCATCACCATCGTCATCATCATCATCTAGCTGGGGAGAGTCTTTAGATGTCATCATCTGCACCCTCGACCAGCGTCGTTTCTCTTACCAACACAAATCGCTTCAAATCCACCGCTTTTTACAGGTGGTACGCGATGGTTGGACTGTATGAGCTGTGCTATCAGTGTTTGTGTTTCCTTTTCTGTTCACGTCATATGATGTTGTGTTCATGTTCAAATGGTTGGACATGGCTGTTTCCAGTTCTGCTATTCTTTTTTTCTTTCTGTTTTTCTGTGTCTGTGAAATGTATTGAACCTTGTGGCTGATTTCTCCTAACTCTGAGAGAGCCAGTAACTTACCTGCTCTATGAAAGAAGAGAATGGAAATTGTAAAAGGAGTAGGCTAAACATTTTTGCAGAATTCTTATCTGCACTGTGCATTCAGACATTAAACTTGTGGCTTATTTAATGTATTGCTTGTTGTTTGAAAATAGCATATGAAAAGTGGGCAAATGGTTGTTAGAAAGTGAACATAAAAAATTCTTTTCACTCCTTGTAAGATTCAAGAAATTGCCCTCGCTTTGTGTCTGTAACCAATAAGTATTATCCCGAACATCATGGTTTTTTGTAAACAAAAACTGGAGCATCACCTTTCAACTTCATCAGATTGGGCTTATATTTAAACCAAAAAAAATTCCATTGCCAGGAGATATGTGACCGTAGCCTGCTCAAAACCATCAACAAGTCATTGAAAACAATTTTTTTTTTCCTCTAAAATGTCTTTATCTATCTTTTGCATTGTTTGAATTATTGTCCACTCATATTGCGTCCATTGTGTGATTTGTTAACATCAATTATTAAATTTATTCAGTGAAAATTTCAGCGCAAATTAGTAGACCTTGATGATCTCTTGAGTATAAATTATGCAAAAGATATGATTAAATAGTGACATTAAAAAACAAATTGAAGGGATCTATCAGGTTGCATTACTTTGATAGCAACTTTTGGTTTTACTACATTCATTACTAATGAAAACAAAATGCTACAGGTTGATTGATTATATATTCATAAGATTTACCGCTGAAATTTCAATTTTAGTATGACCAACAAACTACTTACAGTATTTATGCATAGACAAGCAGAAAATTATCTCAACAGAAAATCACATATTTACTTTCCCATTTGCTCTTTATTTTTGTTTAACTAGGTGGTGGTTTTGAGTTGGCAAGTCGCATAGTGATCATCATAAGTGTAGGTGAATAAAGTTCAAATCGATAGTTGTATTTACGTCATAACATTCTTTAGGTAACGCCTTACACAATCAATTTTTCAGCTTAATGGCTAGGATGAATTTTTAATGCCAAAACTTTTCACTCTTTGCTGATTTCCTGCTAGTTAGCAATACTCCCATCATGGAAGTGTTGCTGAGAAAACATTAGTACGACAGATTAACCCTCCTTCCGATTTAATTTATAGACAAGTTTTGATGTAGCAGATATTCATCAGATAAGTGCACGCATATTACTAATAAACTTTAAAAGGACTACTATAGGATCAAGTTCCCCTCTAACCACAAAATGGAGGCAGATCAGATGTTTTTTTCTAATCGAATCATTGGAAGAGAGTGAGATAGAAAAAGAAAACAAATCTTCTTAGGCTGGGATATTCTTTCAATGAACATGAATGAAATCTTCATCACCATATTTTTAGATGATAGATAGCCCATTTAGATGTATGTATGTGAGTAATATTCAGTCCCAACCACATTTATTACCATAACTGAAATGTACAAGAAGCTCTTCGTTGAGAGAGAGAGAAACTATTTCTTTTATATGTTATTTTAAATTCATAACACTGCAGGACAGGGTATAACAGTACTTATTATCATTTTCCCTTTTCATCCCACCCATCTTTTGTCAGTCCCAGAGTCTGTCATTACTATTATTTATTTACATTCAAAACGATGAGAAAGTGAGAAGTCGGTACATTGCAACAAAGTGGATGTTTACGTTCAATTAAAGCCAGGTAGCTTTTCGTTTCTTCTTTGTTTACAAGATGGATGTAATGAGACACGCACTCGAGGACTAGTCAAAATATCATATCTAAATGTTGCGAAAATTTCCAACACTTCTTGCCATTGTGGACAGTGTTCTTGTTGAATTCTCTTATATGATACTCGGCTTTTTTACTTTCCGTTTTGATCACAGTGCACTTGTAACATTTGAACATTTCAGTTGAAAGTCACCATTTGAAAACTAGGACAATTAGGCTGTCAATTTGATGTTGATGGCATAATCACTTTCCCATTTCATATCTGTCCTTTCACCAATGAAAGAAATGTAAACGTGTAAAGATGACAGAAATTTAGAAGTAACAGTTCCATTTGTTTGCACTTGAGTATTGACACTTGGTAACCATAATAATGCACTTCAAATGTGCAATGCACCTGCAATCTATGTTATGTGTCATGTTGACATGTTATAAGTGACCCTAAATATTCAATTATCTTGTTGATCACCACAAGTGCACAACGGTTTTATAAGTGTATACTCTGTATGGGCAGGCAAACGAAAACGGACAATTGTGTGATACTCTTAGTTAACCCAAGCTGTCAGGTTTCATAATGCTGTGTAACTCTAAAAAATTGAGACATTATGTGAACATGATGATTCAGATTGATATCATGTATAGGTGAATGATGACTACCGGTAATGACTTCCACAATATGTTTAGATATGTTAATTAATGAATGTGATGTGGGAATGTGGCTGTTACTTGCACATACAAAGAGTCTACCAGATGCACACTGCTCCTGTTTTAAAATTATTTGTTAAGATTAAGAATTAGCAAGTGTAACATAATCTTTGAAGATGTGTAAGTTGAGCCTTCCACAATTTCATACTTCCAGTTGAAATAGCTTGTCATGTTATGAGTCAGAATAATTGGTACGTGCTCGGGCAAAATGGGCATGGATAGATTCTTGGCTAATGGTTGTAGAAACAGGCTAGAAATATGCATTTTACAGGTTGGACTATTCTTATACTGCATCTGCATGATGATAGTTAACAGTGAGAGGTTATGACTTCTCTATTCTATTTTTTTTTCTTGAAAGAAGTAAAAGAGTAGAATGACCAAAACTTGTTTGAGCCTTATGCCAGTCACACAACCATAGCTCATGTGAAGAGCCAGAAGGGTGTTAAACTCATATATTACAAATTCTGGCCCTCTGTAGACAGGAAATTTGAAGTTATGGATGTAAAATTAGAAAGCAAGCAGTAATTGTATTGCATAATTAACATGCAATGTATATCATTAATACCAAAGATAATCATGAAACCATAACATCATACTTCCACAAGTGTCAATCAAGCATCATTAAAGACACAATGCCAGGACAGATTCATTCTTTGTAAGAAATTTGATACAAATGTCAGTATGTAATATACTGTGGTAAATCTACCATGTGAATGTGAAGTAAAGAATAAAGGAGCAAAAAGGAAAATCCTTTAATAGAAATTATAAAGATGCAAACAGCAAGAAAACAGCAAGAAAACAAGTACTATTCTGAGTTTAATATGTGCTTTTGATGATGAAAATGTAGCAACAAAGAAGGATGATTATCCTAGTGAAAATCAAATCTCAATGAATCTAATCTTGTTTTTAAAATGTGTCATCTTGCCTTCTCACTTGAATCAATTCTGATCTGTCAATGTCCCCCTTTCCATTTCTGAAATGGGGTTTAATTTATCTCCAGTGTATTTAGGAGTATCTGAAGTCCATAGTTACTAAACACAACAGTTAGTAAATCTATAAAAAGGAGCATCTCACATGAATATGAAAAGTTGTGGTGATTATATACAATCTCTTAAATTTCATTAATAATTCTAAGAAGTACATGTAGTACAAAGCTATATAAGTTATGGTTATTTGCTATGTTTGCCAAAGGAGGTACAAAAATGCTAAGAAATTACTGAGTGATCAGTGATAAATGTTGCGCCTTTCATTTCAGAGAGATATTTGTTCGATTGCTTTAGTTCCTTTTCTCACAATAATGGTGAAAATTAATATAGATACACAATCTCCAGAACACCAATGGGACAGGTTTCCCCTGTCAGATTTGTGTTATGTCAGCAAAAACATCAATAGAGAAAGTATTTATAAATGTAGCCATGAATGTTGATCTTCTTAGCTATAATACCTTAAATTTGCTTTTCTGTCTATGGGGAGTGGTATTATTTTTTGTTTATCTTGCTACTCTTCATATCAGTGCTGATGCCTTTTGGACAAGGTCAAGAAGGTATCACATTTCTGATCATTATACTGCTTCCCTTCATCCTCTTTGTTTTTTGTTTGAACGCTTCCTTTTTCTTCCGTTGCATCATTTTGAATGTCGTTTATTTTTGTTGAGATGTTATTTATGAGATTTCTGACGAGGAGTGAAAAGAATTTCGGTGTTGTTACATGTTGAAATGCTGTCTGATGCAAAAAAGTATTAAAAAACAAACATGAAAAGAACTGAGAATGTGTTAAGCTTTATTCTTCATGAGATTGTGGAAAGTGAATTTCTGATAAGTCAGAAGAGGATCGTGATAAGCTAATACAAGCACCTTCAATCGTGAACATTTCCAATCTGCCGATGATGTGATTTTAAAAGATAATAATTCAAACAAATACTTTGGGCCTTTACTATTCAATGCTTTGTAAACAAGCACAAGTATCTTCAATGAAGTTCTATGTCTTATTGGCAACCAATGTAATTTATGAACAGGTGTAATATGGGGACATTTTTAAATATCGGACACAAGTCTAATTGGACATGCTTTCTGAACAGGCTGCAACTTGATTATTAATTTTTGTGAATCTAGCAAGCCAAACAATAATCTATTATAACAATCGGACCTACTGCTAATAGATGTATGGTCGATGATTTTATTTTTTCCGGTCTTATAATGTCTACGAATGTGACGGAGATTGTATAACATATAAAAGGTAGTTTTTCAAGTGTTGGATAAATTATGTGCTTCTTCATGGTAAACAAGAATCAAGGAGATCATTATTTATTCAGACCAGCGTTGTTTCTGTGCTTTGAAACTGCCCGTATGCTGACTGGGAACAATGCATTATGACAGAGCTGTTATTGAATTTGCTGCATAGCATCTCCTTCATCTAATTTGGATATTTACTGTAAATTACTAACTGTTTGTTGAAACTCAACTCCACACCAGGCCCAACTAAAGTCACTTTCCAATTAGATGAAAAAAGGGTCATTTAGAGAGAGACAATTTCATGATTTTCGTAAAGACAGTTAGTAGTGATTCAGAACAAAATACAATGCAATAAAAGCTTTCTCAGCATTGGATCCAAAGAGCGTGATTTTTTGCTATAAGGTTTATAACTAATTTCTCATCATCTTTTTCAGATAATGTTTTGAAATGGGTGAAAATTTGAGATTGTGAAATATGAAAATCTACAATATCAAAACAAAATCATGATCAGGATAAGAAGTCCCATCATCTACAACTGACTTAATTTCAGAATGAATTCTTACAATCTTATCACAGGACACAGAAAAAAAATGCCTAGATCATAACAAATTTTCTCTTATCAACGCGAGGATCGAGGTATAACATGATGAAGCTTGGACATATTCAACAAAGATTTAGTAACATTAAAACGTTTCCTTTGATCAGAACGATTTTCCTTTATAAGTTCAGATTAATATATGCGACGGGCATTATTAAAAACAAACAATACTGTCTTTTTACGAGCAGCTTTAACATTTTCGTGATGAAGAGGGGATCTTGTTCTCAACCATCTGTTTTCAACTTTCCTTCTTTTTCATTATTTTCTGTTCTAACATCATATGTTAACCACTGTGCATGTGGATGAGAAGTTACAGTCTTAGTTAACAAAGGTGCATGTTTGTGCAAAATTGAACTGAGAGTATCAGTGTATAAATTAACCAATTATGTAAGATCATCGGGAATGTTTGTACGCCGTGAATTGTTAGCTACACCACTCTTCACTATATCTTTTATTTCATTTTTTTCTCACTATAGTCTAGTTGTATTTTTATTCATGGTTCTGTGTCGGTAGATTCTAAAACATTAAGACCTGCTGAAAAGGACTACATGTTTGCGTGATTTATTTAAAATGGTATACACTTCTGTTTTTATGACTTCCTACATTACATTTTATTTTAGTCTAATTGTCTTCATATGGTCAATTCTGATGTTCTGTCATACCAGTATTCTATTTCTTAATATTATATTCCCGCTATTTTTGTTTTGTTTGGTGCTTCATTGACTAAGGTCCACCTTTGATGTTATCTCTAAGATATTGTTATCGTTTTATAGAGACTTTAGACCATTTGAGTAGAAAGTGGGCGTGGTCGACCTGTGTTTTGAGCTGGCCTGGATGGAAAGCTTATAGGTAGCTGTTTGCGCTATTGCTAGGCGCCTGGCCTAGGCTAGAGGCCGCTCCGAGACTACACGTAGGTCGATCATATCGCTGTACTGTACACAATTTTCGCGCTCGCTGTGCTTTCATGTATTTTTTGTAAATAGCAAAATGGCTGGATCACGAATGAATAAGAGATTTTGTGTAATTGGAGTGGCTTTATTACTTGCCACATGCTATGGTTGGATTCGGCTCTTGCTTCTTACCTTCTCTTATGACACTCTTCCTCGCCAAACAGCTCATCATGTGAGATTTTCTCTCAGTTTACCACAAGAGGCGGTAAGAAACACACACAATTCTCAACTAGTGGGCGCATGTATTATGCCCCTAGGCCTAGCACCGTCTGTTCTGTGCGACGAGGCGTAGCAAACTGGAATAGAGTGCATCTTTCACCTAATCATTTTTTTTCTCCATCTTGAAAATGAATGCCTGTATGCAAAATAATCAGTACCAAATAATGATTGTCCTCTGATTATAGACGTAGATCTATGTTTTGACAGGAGAACATGATCAGACTCAGAGGATTGAAAACAAATTTTTCAATTTGGTTAGACAGAAATATTTTATGATTGAGGAACCCAACATTTTCAGGAATCGGAATCTTTGCAGCTCTTTGTTAGTTGCTTGTAATACATGAAGTTAAAGTGACATAAATAATTCCTTTTTATCTGACAAATACTAATGACATATGTACTCTTGTTCGTTTTTCAGGAATGGTATGAACAGCAATGCTTTGGAAAGATTGATGAGAAACTCAGCATTTCAACTTTAGAGGATACCATCGGGAGATGGCAAATTGCTCTGCATCCTGATTGTGTGTAAGACATGTTCCTCTTTCCTCAATTCCTCCTGATTGTGTGTAAGACATGTTCCTCTTTCCTCAATTCCTCCCTCTAGATTTATTACTGTTTTTGTCAGATATGTTGTGATATGAATTCTGCTTTAATGAGCTATGGACATAATTTACTTTAAAAAGAAAAGAAGGAGGAATTAATGTACAAAATTGTAAGCGCATCAGGGTTCTCACCAGTGCATAACTATTGGCTCTAAAACCAAAAGTAGGGGGGGGGGGGGTAATATGCTAGAAAAGATTTCTACCAGTCAATTCTCCTTGACAAGGGTACTGATAAGGGTGATTATAATATGTCGACAAGCATTTTTTTTTAGGCCATTCCAAACCCCCCCCCCCCCCCCCCTTAGATGCCGCAAGGCTATTTTGTCTTGTCTTGGTTTAGACCAAGGGTTAACAAATTCCCGTCAAGGATGTATGCTGCCTTGGCATATAAGATTGTCCCATTCTAATTTTTTCCAGTAACCTTCTCAAGAAGAATATATTTGAGAACAGATGATTTATTATTCTAAGAATTCTACGTTAAAAAGTTTGGAAACTCAAGTTCGATCGATTATATCTCTCTATGTTTATTCCTCTTTAAAATGATTCTATATTTGTTATAATTTTGCAGTCATGGAATTATAAGGGGTTTTCTTTAGGGGTTTATATGGTGCTAGACAGGTTATGCAACTATAACCAGATATTAATATTTTGTTTAAATCTTTGTTGATTTTTTAACTCATACATTCTCTCTTGTTCATTCCTCTCCTGTATTCAGAAAGGTCTTCCAGAAATTCACCACCATTTACAGTATTAGCAGGAGAACGGGTCATGTAGTAATTCCTGAGACATTCCAGACCAAGGTCTTGAAGTGGTTGGGTAATGATGAGGAGCTTCTGAAGGAAGTGAAGCTGCAGGTTGGTTTGACAGTTGTAGACCTGGGGGTTGTTTCACAAAGATCCTAAGTCAGACTTAACTCTAAGTTGAACTTAAAAATTATGGAGAGCCATTTGTAGCCTTAAAAAAATATATTCAAAAGCCAAAATTCAACTATTTTAGACTTTTCATAAATTCCACATCAAGAACTTGAAATCTCCTTGATAATAGAAAATATGAATGATTTGAATCAACATTTTATGCCTTTTAAAATAACTTTTACAAAATGTTTTTAAGGATGCTAACGGCTTTCCATAATTGTTAAGTCCAACTTAGGATCTTTGTGAAACACCCCCCAGGACTTTGTCTGACAAGTCTTAGCATTGTATTTGAATTGAATTGAATTGATCTTTATTTCATTCATCATAAAAACATCATAACAACATATAAAATACAAAACATAGCGTACAAGTTAAAGAGAAACAATTACAATAGAATACAACAACAACAAAAAGCTAGGAAAGCCAAAGGCTTTATTAGTGCTGCCACCAAACTAGTAATACAGTATAATATTGTTGTTTAAAAAGGTGATTACAAAAACTAATGCCTTAAAGTAGAGGGGGAAAAACAAAAAAAACAAAAAAAGTCTGACCGTGTACAGAATCAATCTTTATTTATATAGTTGGATTAGAAATGATTTATATCTCCTTTAAAAAAAGTTAATTGATGGACTAGATTTTATATCATGAGGTGTATTATATTCCACAATTTTGGTCCTTTAAAAATATTAGCCCAAAACACAAAACAAAATAATATTAGATACAATGGCATTTATATATCTTTCTTTGATTGAAGTGGTTTTGGTTGATTAGGGTTGAGGAATAAGTTTTGTGATTGAATGTTTTGTATTCATGAGGGAAAATGATTTGCAGTGTATCTGAAGATTTGATTCATGGATACTGACTGACAAACTATAACAAAAATGTTCACCTTCTATAATAGTTCTAGCTATGTATAGTTTTTATCACCACTCCAAATTTTCTGTCTTTCCGCAGCATATCACATCTATCTTTAATCGATACACCCATGAGAGTGCTATCTTCAACCCTATACGTGCCAAGAGACCTGGAGCTACGGACCCTGGGGAAGACATCGACCAGTACATTGAAGAGCTCATTAGCAGCTCACAGAACTGTGATTTCTGCGATTTCAAATTGTAAGCTCAAACAATTAGAAGTGTTCAGGTGACGGTTTTTTCTAGACCAATTGTGATTTTATATGCAAGCCCTACTCACAGGCCTAGAGGTGTAGCCATGCCCTTTTTGCTATCCTATGTATGAAATTTTGATGCCCCTCTCACTGGACTGGTCAGAGTTACCTGCCATTAAAACTGATGACATTAGAAGGCTGCTTATGTTTAACCAGCATTAGAATATTTTCAATATAAAACACAATTTCTCTTGACTAAACCTAGTATTAAACAACTAACTTTGTGCACCTTGGTGATGGGCAGGTTTTTTTTTTTAAATATTGCGCTCAAAGAATAAGTGCTTTACATTGCTTGCAAAGAATTGGGTAAACTTTTTCCTTACAAGAAATGTCAACATTTGGCCATACTTTACTACTGAATGTGCACCATCTCCACTCCCTGGGAGAGTATTCCTGCCATATGGTCACTGTGAGGGCATAGGCAATTACTAACACAAATGCTTATAATATTTTGTTTATTTACTCAGTAAGACAGCCGAAGACACATTTGGTCGCATAGAATCAGAGCATGCTGTAACTGCATCGAATACCTTCAAGTACGATGCCTACCACGCTCTTATTATTCTCAAGAGTCATCATCCTCTCAAGTTCTCTGAGGAGCAGTTCCTTGATATGTTTGATGTCGCCATGAAATGGTAATTGTGTAGTTGTAGCTCAGGTAGGAGAGGGGAGTGCAAGAACATGTGCCCCCCCCTCCTCTCCTCTAGCAAAATCATATCTGGTATATCTTAAGTATATCTTCTTTATCCCTCCCCTCCCCACGATTTGAAATCTTTAGACCAAAAGAGAAAAGATGCCCGAAAATGAGATCATTTCCCTATTTTCTCTTTCTTTTTATTTTTTCCCCTGTCAGATATTTTAAAACTAAGAATACACCTAAGATATGATTACTTTAATCATTTTTTGTGTGTGAAATAACATTCTGCACATTGCTTTGTTGAGCAAGCTTGCAAGAAGACAATACTGAAATATATTTTTTTTATAGCTGCCTCTGTAATTTATGTAAAAGCACCCCATCTCCTGGCAAACTAGTTTTTGTTTTCAAAAGTCTGTTCTGAGATAGTAGTGTTTAGTAGTGTTTAGTAGTTGTCATTGTATATCTAATGTGATTGTGATAAAATCTAGTTTCACTTCCTCATTCACTTACTTTCAGACTTCCTCATTTACTTACTTTGGGGCCATTGAACATTCTAATTTGTGTAAAACCTGAAGCTTAAGCACATATTCATTCTTCCAGAATGTGCCAGTAGTTTGATTTGATATAAATTAATCACATCTTACACAGCACTGAAATTTTAGGATTCATGAAATTTTATAATTTTACAGTATACATCGTGTTTGTGGTCACCATTATGATTTCACTTTCAATTTTACAGCCTTTCTCTCAACTTTTCTATTTGTCCTGTCCTTCTGGCTGGCTTTGTTATTTAGTTTGTCTTATTTATCACTCATATATTGCTGTTTAAACATGGCAGTTTGAACAGCCCAAACTTTTTTGCAAAAGTCATGGGACCAGAAGATACTTGCCATTCTTCTTGAATTCAAATATCCAAGCAATGGCACTTAAAGTCTTTACCAAGTCATTGATTAACATTCGCCATCTTTTGGAGTGGTGTCTACTTGACAATCACAAGTACCTGATCTGAAGAAATTACTTGAATCTTTGGATGCCTTCAATTGTTAGCTTGAATTAAGGACGTTCCACAGTAATGTTTGTGCGCACCTTAGCTGTGCAGGGCCAGATGTTTGTTTTATTTACTGTACACAATACAAAGAACTCCAGGCATTGTGCATAGTGAATACATAACCACCTAAAGTGCGCCTGATTATTACTGTGGAACATCCTTAAACCAGGTTAATTATATAATTCATTTGTATCCTCAGTAAATTAAAATATGGATCCCAAAACTATTATCAATATTACTATCATAACACCTTTACAGAAAAAACACCTGTCTGTAACAAGTTAACAACCTAGTTTTTCATTGGAACCTGTCCAATAGGAAACCGTAAATAAAGACCACTTTCTATCTCACCTAAGCAGTCGATCTTCATAGCCTGATATTCACTTTTTTTATTATCATTTATTATGACAGGTTCTTGAAGGTGCACTCAACAGATAAGCAGTACGTCTACCCCCATCTTATGTGGGATACTCTGCCTAAAGCCAGCGCGAGTCAGATCCACCCTCATGCGCAGGCCAGTGTGAGCTCAGAGAGACATTATGGTAAGGACTCAGGTATAGACCAGTTTTGGAAATGCCCCCCCTCTCAAAAAATGAAATGGAAGCTCTTATTACCAATCTTGTAGAAGAATATGTTTTGACTAATACGTGATGATGCCGGCTACTTATTGATATATTTGATAAATTATTATATCTATCCGGACTGGATTAGTATCGCGTAGTCCCATAAACATCTTTCTGTGTACAGTGCTTACAACTTTACCAAGACTGGGCCAAATTTCTAATCATTTTGATGATTCCAGAACCTTGCAGTACACACCAATACTTATATGCTAGATGATCAACCTTTTCTGATCTATCCACAACGTTTCTTTCACACTGCAATCGCATCACCAGAACTGGTCTATACCTTTAACATTCATCCAAGGATCCCAGAAAGGTGTGTCATGGTAGATAGTTTATGGGCAACTTGATAGAATTCTCAAGTATACTTAAAGCCCCTATGACTGTCTGGCGTCAAGTGAGAAAATATTATTGAGACTTATATTTATGCCAACATTCAATGATGGTGCATTATGTTTCAGTTATGGCATGAAAATGAAACCAAATCAACTGTATTTGTATTTGTCTTCTTACTTGATCATCTGGCACTGCAGATAAAATCATCTGAATGGCCAGATCTGGCCTATGGGACACCATTTTAGAACCAAGTGTGATATGTTATAGTTGAGCCTAATTATAAATGCGCAGTTTGTTTTAGAACTAAAAAAAGACAAACTACTAGTCACTGAATTCACTTTAATTACTATATACCTAAACAAGTGTTGGAGAACATATCATTTATGACTCATAGCCAAGAAGTGTTATTATTGTAGAAAAGGAGGAAAGACGGAGAAGATAATTGAAAGAAAGTAGCACAAATTGTATCTGGTGTAGTTTTATACTGCATCATGCAAAAATTGAAAGATTTCACAGATAAGTTGACTGTATTGTTGTGTAAATGTAGATATTCCATTGGGTATAAACTAGTTCATTTTAGACACTCTTTTTATCTTTAACTTTTTTTGTATTTCTCTAAGGTTTGATGGAGCACATCCGACTGTCAGCACTGGAGTATAGTCTGAAAAATAATGGACAAAACTACTTCACTGATCTCATTCAGGTAAAATTCATTTATTCACCATTTTCTATCATTCAACATTATTAACTGCACATGTGCCATGAAAATACATTGGGAAACTCTTTGAATACATTTTAAGATTCAATTTACAGACATAATATTACACAATATTCATGTACAGGTGTATATTGAAATCTAGTTAGATGGATTGCTGTGTTTAATTGCAATTAATTTCACAGTGCATTTTTCAGTTACATCACAAATCCTAAGGATAGTTGAAGACTATAATCAGATTTAAGGTATTCACCATATCAATGTTTTGCTAATACCTCGGTATATGGTATTCAAATTAAGTAGGTACTAGAAGAATAGTGTATTCAGATATTCGTCAGGACTTTTATTATGCTTTTTACTATTTCAAAGTTGCTGTCAATTATTAAAACCTGACATCGTAGTTTCAAATTTCAAAAAGACATTTTTGTTGGTTAATAATTTTTTTAAACGCAACTCTTAGAAAGATCTCTAAAATATCCCAAAACCTCACAATATGGCTATTGTCACCCCCCCCCCCCCCACCCCACCCCCACAGGTTCACAATGCCCTTGGTCTGACTACTAAGTTTGGGGAAGCTACAGCTATGGCCTACCTCACACCCAAGAAAGACTATGAAGTCATGATCATCAGTCCGATGGCTGGTAAAGATTTTATCAGGTAAGAGACTTGGAGCAAAGTTTACTGTAAGAAATCTATGCTAAAAAAATCAGGACCCATTTTCACAAAACCTTACTAATCTAGCTGTAAACTACTTATATAGTACATAGAGGAAAACTAGACTTCATAAGCTTTTATGAATATGAGCCCTGAAATATATCTATGTTATGTATAGTTTTGGTCCCTGTTCTTAATTTGCAGATTGATTGTTGTTAGAATAAAAGTCATGTTAACACATTGACATCTTGTTATAATTTGTTTGAATATATTTTAATTTAGGGGAAGCAAGGTGAAACTTATATTAATGAAAGAAAGGACAGGGAAGAGAGAGAGAGAGAGAGAGAGAGAGAGAGAGAGAGGGGGAGAGAGGGAGAGAGAGAGAGAGAGAGAGGGAGGGAGGGAGGGAGGGAGGGAGGGAGGGAGGGAGGGAGGGAGGGAGGGAGGGAGATAGGTGGGGGAGGCACAATGATGTTACCTTTATGCACATATGGGAACTTGGCTGTAATATTAACTTACTTTAAGCAACTCAAACATGTTGGCAGGATAATTTTCGCCTGTTTTGCCTTTTGATACTTCTGTTTTCAGGTTACTTTACTACACAATAAGAGCATTCATTGATGATCTTCATTTATATGCATGGAGCCTTGCGGTTTTCTTACCCAAACTGGTAAGTGTATAAGATTAATAGTTCTTTATCTATTTGATGTTCAAATAATTCTAATAGAAGTGAATGTATGTACATTACATTGTCTTAATTACCCACATTTCATTGCTTTTATTTGCTTCATATTCGTAGGGAAATTATTTAACGAGGGGGATGGATTCTATGAGTTAACTTTGAGTTTTCATATGGTTTTATTTCTCTTCCAGGGGTCAGTCCATAGTTTTTATCAGGGCCAGGTACATTGTGATTTAAAAACCTGTTGAATTAATTTTTCATATTAGATATATATACCCTTTTATGAAAAGTAATTTCTCAAAGGTCTTCTGAAAGTGATAGAAGGCATTATGAAAAAGTTGTTTGTCACTTTGACCAGACTCTCTTTCTCCCTCTCTTAAACCTTTACTTTTATTGAATTTTCATCTCTTGCACTCTCTTGCTTTCTCTATCTCTTTCTCTCTTTGTCTTTCTGTGTATTTCCAACTCTGTCTCTCTCTTCTTCACTCCCCTTGCCGTCATTCTCACATTTCTCTCAATATCATTTCCCCTTTGCCTTTCATGTATTTTTCTATTTTCACTTCCTCTTTCACTTTTTCTTTTTAACTCAACTCTCTGTATTCCAGGAACCTTATGGTATTCCCAAAGCAGAGGACATACCGGCTGTTGCAAGAATCATCAGTAGAGGGCCTCCTAATAATCCAAGGAATGACATCAGTGCTATGGAGCTTTTTGCCGTAAGTTCATCCTGGTTTGTTTATTTTACATCGATAAGCGTTTGAGAAGGAAGTCGAAGATCTGCTAAGGTTTGAATCCTTTCCAAAAACAATGTAATTAATGATCATTGCTTGACGTAAATGCACTCCACATTTGGCATTCAAAGATGAAAAGTCTTGGATTACTATCTTATAAATCTAAAGACTGAATAGAACCCACTTAGCCATCTTAACACGTCAAACTATAATAATAATCTGGATTTAAATAGCGCTTAATACGGAGTACCATCTCTTACCACTTAACAGATATTATTAACCTGGTCATCAGATTCATTAACCGGCATTAATCTACATTTGCCACTCAATACCCAGGAGAGGAATGGGGACCCAGTAGGATGAAAAAAGCATTTGTGTTAGTAATTGCCTATGCCCTCACAGTGACCATATGGTAGGAATGCTCCCCCAGGGAGTAGAGATGGCGCACATTGTGCACCATCGGATTCATTCATGCACAATTTTCTCTTGTATAAACAGTAATTATTGAGAAAGATTAGATCCAGACATCATATCAGTTGATCATTGAAATTCATCATTAGATAAGTATTTTTATAATTGCTTTAATTATAGCATCATTGCTAAAGTTCTCATTTTTTTTGGAGACCTGAACCCTTAAATCAATATTTTATTACCCACCAGGCATCCAATGTTAACATTGATCCCTTCAGCATCATTGAACACATCAAGATGTCCGTTAGCATGAAGGGACGACTCCAGGCAGGAGACCTCAAGAAGATAGCGGAGCGGAAAGAACAGCTCCAGCATGAGATGGATGAACTGGAGAAACAGGAGGAGGAGCTGGAGCTGAAGGAGAATATTGAGAAGGATGCGGGAAATCTGGAGGTTGGGGATGATGGAGGGGAGATGAAGATGGTAGGAGTGCTGGAGGATCCAGGGGCGGATAGAGGGATAGTAAGAAGAGGAGGAGATGGAAATGGAGCCACGGAGAGAAGAGAGGAAGGATTGAAACTCATGAAAGAGCAACTGATATCTCAGAGAGGTAATGATGAGAAAGAGCAGAGACTAGGTGATAAGGATCCTGAGGATAAAGATTTGGAAGGGAAGTACTTAGAAGGGACATGATACAAGGAGGCGAGTCGTCTGGCCTGGTATTGGGATTGGTATTGAGGAAGAAATTGATGATAAAACGTGAAGCAGAAGTAGAAGGAATCATACGTTGTTGGAAGATGTTGTATTCCACCACGATTGCAGTCATTATTTCAGTACAGCTTTGTGGCGATGTGATAATCAATTTTCAATTGAATAATTGTATTGAAACTGACACGTAGCAGGCCAGAAATGATTATTCAGTACTATCCAGAATCATTATGGAGAAATGTCCATTCTAGAACGTGTTTATGATGAATGAGGAAGTATTTTCCATAAAATCAAATATAGATAATATATCTTCTCGTTAACAGGGTATTTGAAACTGTTTATACCTAAGATTAAAAATAGAAAGTGGTAATGATATATCTGTAAAGCACCTAGACACATCGTTGATTTATTAAGTGCTATATAAAAGCGGGATATTAATATCATTTATTATGGAAGAATAAAGTGGGTAACTATGGAGGTAGACAAAATAAACATAAAATGGTGCTTGAAATTTCCTCTTGTGCTTGTCTATACAAGTAGGATGACTCATTTTCATGATCAGATTGTATATTGTCATGAATATACAACCAGGAAATGTTTCATCGGCAAGGAAGTACACTAGACTATACCTTGAGTGGTACTTCTTGAGTGGTACTTGTTGAAATTGGTTATAAAAGAATTTTGTTGTATGTGTTTGTGGTAATGAGGAAACTGGGTTAGATGTCATTTAAACAGAGAGACTATGAAAAAATGTTTCGAAATGGAATTTCTAAGATTATTCCATGCCAATACAAACAAAAGTTTCTAAGTGTCATCATTTAAATGCCAACTTTTCATAAATTTAAAGTCTGAATCAATGTGAGTTGGGAAACAGTGATGATGATTATGACTTATATTTACTTGACTGGCTTAAATAGCAAGTGTATGTCAAGTGATCTTTTGTTCTATAGCACCAAGTCCTATCCAAGGGACTTTTGAAACCAGGATCTCCTAGATACCAGTCCACTGCTCTACCACTCTATCATGTACATGTCATGTCAGTGTATGGCCCCATGTACAGCTACCCTAGGTTTCGAAGTACGTGCCGAACTACTTTCCTGCAATGGTCTGAGCATGAAATACATTTTCCAGGTACCTGTAAATAACTGATGCCCTTTACATGATTTGAAGAAAAAAATTGCTGGTCTTGTTTTTTATACCCATAAATGGTTTCAGATGGTGGGGAATTTTTGAGAAAATATAGTTAAATCAAGCTCCAAGAAAAAGTCTACCCAGGGAGGAAGTCATGTACAAGGAAATGTAGCACTACACCTAGATTAAATTCCTGTTATTGGTTTCGAAAAGGAAGTGATAGCAATAAAGAATCATATTGTTGGAGTGTGGTGGTTTATATTTATACAAGCTTCTGGTAGAATAATTATGATTTGATCAGGAAAGCTTACCATGAACGAAATGAGGAAATATCAACAAAAAGTAAAAAAAACACCTGTAAATACTTTTGAATGTGAAAATAATAGTGAAGATGGCAATATGAAATTGAACAAACTGTTGTGTTTACCTAGGCAGGCTATCCTTACGGTTCGGAACTGAAATCAGTGCTGCTTTAATTGGCCACTGAATTTTTTTAAAATTTTTTATTATTTAACAGCGATTTATATTAATAATATATTTGAATCCTGATTTTTAAGAAAAAACATGAAACTAGTCACCAACCTTGTTTTTTGTTATAATATATTGCACTTGTTCTTCATCACACTATGCACTAGAATTCCTGACTAATTTGAGTATGTTACATACTTGCTGGAGCTATAAATTATATATATATATACCACATACTTACTGGATACAAATATAATTCTAGTGTTTCCTATCATGCATTTGACCATAAAAGGTAAACCTGAAATGGACAACTTTCAAGAACTCCATAAATGTATTGTCAGGAAGTTTGTTTTAAGAGGAAAAAAACATGAAGCCAGATAAGGTGTTGTGGTCATAGTTTTGAACGGGATGTCCATGAGTTCTATGGAATTTCCTGGACTAGTACCTACCTAGCTTTCTGATAAAAAAACACACAGCAAATCTTTGCTGAAAATAACTAAGTTACGTGCAAAATGGTACATAACCAGACCGATTTAACATTAGTGATAATAAAAAGAAGGAGAATAAGAAAGATATATTAAATTCAGCCTTGGCCTTGGTGTAAAACCCGACTGATTAACAACGAGAATAAGTAATTCACTAATCTTGAAAGCTAATCTTGAGCTCTGGTTTAGGCATCGTATGTCGTGAAAACATAGCTATAATTTATTCTGAATTATTAATCCTGCAGAAGATTGATTTTTTAAACCAGTAAAATAAGAAAAGCTCAGCTTTGACCTGCCTGTTGTTTGGTTGATCAAGTATGATAAGAATTTATGATACTCTAGCATAGATATAAGATATTATATCATTAACCCACTTTCATCAAACAATCAAGTATTGAGGTATACTCCTTTTATTTGCTTGATCTTGGTCAAGAAGTGCAAATACATATCTTGCCAAAGGACGTTAGTGCTGTTGTAGTGATTAGAATCCAGTGAAGCATGTGATCCATAGTCTCCAAACCTATTGACTAGATCCTGAAACTCCCCTGTAATGTAAGCATGTATTTTTTTTTAATCAAAACAAAAATCATGTATTCTTTATTGATCTGAGGCCATATTTGTATAAATACTGTTTCAAAGAGAAAATATAATGTTAAGACAATTTTAGCCTCTATAAGTGGTCTGATATTTTGTTTTAGTGTATGATTATTATCATCATCATCATCATCATCATCATCATCATCATCATTTTTTGGTGGGGGAGGGGGGGGGGGGGGGTTGATTGGCCAGCATGTAAAACCCAATCTTAGGACTGAGTAGTTGTTTATAAAATGGGAGTATATGTCACAGGGTTATTTTTACGCTGTCCTGTGGAGGCCAGTCTAGGTATAATTTTAACCATAAAGTGTGCAACTTATTTTATTTTGACAAGTAAATGACTTACTTGCATTTTTTTTGTAAATATATTGATTTTATATGAATGAAATAATTGGACAGTAAAAAGCATGTGTGCTATGTAATTTCCAAATGAACAGTTTCATTTCTCTGTGCAAACAAAATTAGAAAGACGGTATTACTATGTTAAAGGAATTATGCAAGTTCATAAATGTTCGGTCAAAAGAAGGTGGTACTGTTTTATATAAGATAGAGTACTAATTTATCAATTAATCTCAATTTTTTAACCTATGAAAATGGATTTCTTGTTAAATTTTATTATTTTAAAGGGATAGTTGAGTTCTGTTGCAGAGGGCGCTACACACAATAATTTTTTTGTGAGATAATGAAAAACTGAGTGTCAAATTTGAAAGAACATAATATTTAAATGACAAAATCATCTTTGTTTGATCAAAATCGGTTCAGAGACGGCTGAAATATAACGATTTCTAATACTTGTGTACCACCATAAATATTAGATATTTTGAAAAATTTGAAAAAAACGTTGAAAACCGTTGAAAAAAGGAAATAACGCCTTTTACATCGTTTTTCAGCCAATGCCGATGTTGGCTTTTTAGTTGGCATTTTCGTGTTGCTTATATTATCCACAATCAGCCGGCTCATGTATTGTTATTTTTAATTAAATAATTAATTAACGGTCACCGTGTTTTTTTGAAAGTGGAGCTGAATTGGTATGATCGTATTGGCTAAATTTCACACATTTTGGGGTCTAAAATTACCTTCATAGCAATTTTAGGTTCTAAAAGGGCACTATAAATGTCATAGATAAGAATAAGAGCAATAACCATGCACTTTGAAGGCATTTGCGGTCTGAAAACAGAACTCAACTATCCCTTTAAGCAATTGTGTTGTTTATGATTGTGCAACTCTGGGAAATGCAATAAACTTTTTAAAATGTGTAAATATTAAAAAGGATCATTTTAAATTTGTACATACATACCTAAGAAAAATATAAGAAACATCCATATTGGGACGAGGGTGTATAACAAGCATTAACATATTAATTGAAACTTTGCCGAATTTGAGCTATCTAATATTGAAATCAATTGTACTGACAATGAGTATTTATTTGTAAAAATGTAATAGAAATGAAAGGAAATTATTTTCATATTAAACTTGAAGTTTGAAAACATATTCATTTAGAGTTGTTTCTATGAATGCCTATTTCTTTATATCCCTCCATCTTCACCAGTTTCATCTCATTGTTTCCACCTTTACTTCTTATCTCTCTTTTCTCTTCCTGTCTAACCTCACCCCCTCTTAAACACTCAAACCATAGCTCCAAACCAACACACGCACACGTTTACGCGCGCGCACACATTACGTCTCTTCTTTTGTCATCCTCCCTCTAAAGGTACTATGTCCCATTTGCAGCCAACATCAAATTCTGTAGAACATTGCTGGAATTATTTATATGTCCATGCACGAATCCAGGATTTCTAAGGGTGGGGGGGGGTGCCCAAATTTGAAATCATGCGAGCCAAATATTGTTACATAATGGTGACTAGCAGTGGCGTAATGAGCAAACAAGTTTGAGGGGGAGGGGGGGGGGGGGCAGAAAAAAGCCCCAGGAAACCCAGGGATTTGAGGCATTTTATAACGGTCAGATAAGCATTCAGGGGCATGCCTAAGGCCCATAGTGGGGTCGAGGGCATGGAGCCCCCAAAAGCTCAGGGGTTTAAGGCATAAAATTACAGTCAGATGAGCATCCAGGGGGCCACCTTAGGGCTATAGGTGGGGTCCAGAGCCCCGGAAGCTAGAGGTTTTAGGCATGTAATTACGGTCAGATGAAATTTGCGACACTGGCAGGTCACTAATTGGCATGGGGTCCAGGTGGCGGAGCCTCCGGAAGCTCAGGGATTTTAGGCATTAAATTACGGTCAGATGAGCATATTTTGATACCTTGTTTGGCAGGTCACTATTTTTTCTTTCTTTCTCCATTTTTGCCTATTTCTCTTTGATATACTTTTTCAAAAAAGTGGGGGGCTCGAGCCCGTCGTTCCATGGACCCTGACATGTAGGCCTCTAAATGAGCTTATTTCTTGCCTTACTGTAAATTTGGGATTTTGTCATTTTCCAACAAACGCATAAAAAAGTATAACTTACTAAAAAGTGAGGGAAAATCCCGCAAAATTATGTCATTTCACAACATTTGTAAATCACTGGTATCGAATTAGAAATAAACCACGTTTGATTTTTTTTTGTACGCCAATGGTTTCCAGTGACGTACCTGGCGCTTGGTCTCGTTGAGGGGGGGGGGGGGGGCGGCGAGAGGGGCGCAAACGCATATCTTTTCCCCCTTTTCTTTTCTTCTTCCTCTTTATTTTCTTTCCCTTTGCCTCCCTTCCTATCTCTCTCTCTCTCTCTCTTTCGATGAGGGGGGGAGGGGGTGGCAAGGGCCTTTCGGCCCCCCCCCGATCCACACCTTGAAGGCGGGAAAATTTGCAACTGATCTCCCCTACCTCTCTTTTTCTTTTTCTTTCTTACCCTTTCCCTTCCTTCTCTCTCTTAAGTTTGCTGGGGGGAAGCAAGGGCCTTTCGCCCCACCCCCCCCCCCCTCCGATCCATATGTTGTTGGCAGGTTTAATTGCTACTGATTTCCCCTTCTTTTCACAATTTTCTTTTTTTATTTCCCCTTTTTTGTTGGGCGGGGGAGGGGGGGGGGGAGGGAGGCAAGGACCTTTGCCCCCCCCCCCCCCGATCAACAAATTGGTGGCGGGAAACTTGCAACTGATATCCCCCTTTTACTTTTTTTTCTTCCCTTTATCTCCTCTTTTTCCTTTTTTCTTTCCCTTTCCTTCCTTCTCTCTTTTTTTTTAAAGGGGGGTGGGGGGAGGCAACAGCCTCCGATGCAAAGCCCTACCCCCCCCCGATCTCCTTCTTTCCCCCTTTTCTTTTCTTCTCCTCTTCTTCCTTTCCTTCTCTCTCTCTCTCTCTCTCTCTCTCTCTCTCTCTCTCTATCTTTCTCTTTTTTGGCGTGGGGGGGGGGGGGGGGTGCAAAAGCCCCTAGATCTGCGCCTGAATATGTCACGTATGTCCTATCTGTGAAATGAAAACGTTAGCAGTGACCTAGTATTCAAGTAATGCAAGGAAACCTGTTTACTTTCTAGACTGTCAGACACTGTTGAGTGACTGACTCGCTTTTTTTTTTCCCTTTGGTAATAAGATACATAAACTGAGCTGTAAAGGGTACATGAGCATTTGTCTACATCATTAACCCACTTCTTGCAATGGCCAAAATTAAACTGATTGAATCTTTGCGCAGCACAAAACGTACAAACATTCGGTACAAGGGTCTGAAAATCAGACTATGTACTAGAAGGATTGCAAACGCTAAAATCGATTCAACAACTAAAAGTCGTTTTTTCCCCACTTAACGTTTTCAAGCCCTTTCGTTTTAGGGGAAGTTCTTAATTAGTATTATCTTTCAAATGCCGTTGGAATTTAACCTTCATTTTGTTGGCCTGCAAATGGAACATAGTAATAGTACCTTTAATGAACACTCCCTGTCTTTATGCCTTAGAACAGCATGAATTGTATCTTAGCATCTGATTAAATATAGGCTCTACCAATAATTCTTAAAGAGATGTATGAAGAAGAGGAAATTGGTAGGTCCTGTTCATAATGTTAAGGATATGACCTGATATCCCATTTGCATGAACCTGTATCCGTTTTCTAAATATTTCCTCCACCAAAACATTAGGGAATTTTTGAAGTTTTTTTTCTCTTCAAAATTGAACAAGGAAATATAATACGGTTGAGAAGGACTGGAAGAGGGTTTGCCCCCGCTGCAGCTAGTGTGTTGTGTCACGATGTATAATTGTATTGACACAGGTTACATATATTTTGGTCTTGTACCTGCTTTGTCGATTAAACGTACGGTTTTATTATCATAATGTTGGGGTTTTTTCTTCTACAAATCACAAACCGCTATCTACTTCATAATTTTGATGTCATTGAGAGCTTTGAAGAAACAATTTTGATCACTTTCATTATCTCAATTATGCATTCCATGCCCCTCCCCAGAAACGAAAATGATAACGATACATGACTGCATATTCAGTCGAATTCACTCAATATAATGGTGTAAACCTTCGTCGACTTAAACATTTGAATGTCCTTAACAGAAAAAGAAAGGTACATAGGCAGTGAGAATGAGAAGAGGGGCACCACTCCCTTATTTTGAGTAATGGGACAAAGTTGATTTTTCCTTTCCCCATGCACCCCCGAGAGATAACTTATAACGCACAAACACTCCACATATGCAAACAACTCTTGATTGGGCAGCCGAGCCGGAATAGGGGGGGGGGGGGGGGGGTGGCAGGATAGTAAGTAAGTGTCTTCAGGTTTTCTCAAACATTTCAAAATGACACCTCATTATCAAATAGTGCCCTTGAAACTAGTCTAGTGATGATCCAACTTCAGTCTATATATGGCCCAAGGAGTCGGGAACTTCCTGGTATCTTTTCCGGTGCCAAGTTGATCTGTACCTTGTGTATGATAACATTGTAGCTTAAGGGAGTTGTTGTCGACATACATCTGACCAAGGAGTTATGACACTTGATCTGACATCATGTTCATTGTTCATACGCACCATTATAAGGCCTCTGCTCGTATAACAAAACACTACGTTACTTTTCCTTATAACAATGCCTTTCTAAATAAGAGCATAATTATGTTCGATGTCTTAAAGTATACCCCCCCCCCCCCCCCCAAGGCATCTATTTCACACCTCTGTGTACTAATTTTGATCTAGATCACACACGTACTTTAGACGCTATCCCATATTGAAAAGTACAGAAAACAACAGAAATTGTGTGCTTCATGCTTACTTATTTACAACTTTAATTATTTACCTTGGATTTTAGCGTGGATAAAAATCATTTGAATATACGCCTACACTATTGTATATCATCTGAGTACACATGTATACGTTTTTAACAACAAATATAATGGACACATACCATGTTGAAGATAATACAATATAGCTTCACTTTTCTTTCATGAAATTTCCAATAATGTAGGCTATACTACTACTATATAATAAACTTGCTTCTAATAAGCGACCAGGACTGAGGAAATATGTCTTCTTGAATATTTTCTCCCTTGCCTCGTGTGTCCAAGGTCGCAAAAGACGTAAAACCAAAAAATTGCGATATAGTTTCAAATGTCATGACTGTGAAACGATTTATAAAAATCCGGATTAAGACGGATTCCTTCTATTCTAGACGAAAAACTCAAATTAGCCTATTATTTTTACCTTTTTACACAATCTTTATTACACGTTGAAACATTTTTATGAACCAAAGAATGAGTAATTAATAGCTTGTTTAAAAAAATAACATGATGACAATGCTTGATAAAAAATTCAGTAATTAAAGGAGTACCAGTAATTGATGAT
This sequence comes from Strongylocentrotus droebachiensis, assembly GCA_035222895.1. Lineage (NCBI taxonomy): Eukaryota > Metazoa > Echinodermata > Echinoidea > Camarodonta > Strongylocentrotidae > Strongylocentrotus > Strongylocentrotus droebachiensis. The sequence continues at coordinate 119,697 of JAVYIG010004510.1, read as the reverse complement.
ACGTAGGAGAGTACATATACATATATTTTCAAATACAAATTCTGCGTTTCTGATATAAAATCTTTTTTTTTTTATTGTAAATGACGACTTAACGTATACTCAATAGCTCTGCGTAGAAATACAGATTATACTGTTTCAAAAGATAAATAAATTGTAATTTAGGGTGTACCATTAATTCAGAACAGCGTGCTGTATGAACAACTATGACCTGATATCCCATTTGCATGAACCTGTATCCGTTTTCTAGATATTTCCTCCACCAAAACATTAGGGAATTTTTGATGTTTTTTTTTCTTTCTTCAAATTTGAACAAGGAAATATAATACAGTTGAGAAGGAGTGGAAGAGGGTTTGCCACCGCTGCAGTGTGTTGTGTCACGATGTATAATTGTATTGACTCGGGTTACATATATTTTGGTCTCGTACCTGCTTTGTCGATTACCCGTACGGTTTCATTTTAATGTTGATTTTTTTTCTAAATATCACACCGCTATCTACTTCATAATTTTGACGTCCTTGAGAGCTTTGAAGAAACAATTTTGATCACTTTCTTTATCTCAATTATGCATTCCATGCCCCCCCCCGAAAAGAAAAACCTCACGATACATGACTGCATATTCAGTCGAATTCACTCAATAAAACGGTGTAAACCTTCGTCGACTTAAACATTTTAATGTCCTTAACAGAAAAAGAAAGGTACATAGGCAGTGAGAATAAGAGGAGGGGCACCACTCCCTTATTTTGAGTAATGGGACAAAGTTGATTTTTCCTTTCCCCATGCACCCCCGAGAGATAACTTACAACGCACAAACACTCCACGTATGCAAACAACCCTTGATCAGGCAGCTGAGCCGGAATAGGGGGGGGGGGGGGGGGGTGGCAGGATAGTAAGTAAGTGTCTTCAGGTTTTCTCAAACATTTCAAAATGACACATCATTATCAAATAGTGCCCTTGAAACTAGTCTAGTGATGATCCAACTTCAGTCTATATATGGCCCAAGGAGTCGGGAACTTCCTGGTATCTTTTCCGGTGCCAAGTTGATCTGTACCTTGTGTATGATAACATAGTTGTTGTCGACATACATTCTGACCAAGGAGTTATTACACGTCTTGATATGACATCATGTTTATTGTTCATACGCACCATATAGGGCCTCTGCTCGTATAACAAAACTCTACGTTACTTTTCCTTATAACAATGCCTTTCTAAGTAAGGGCACGTTCGATGCCTTAAAGTATACCCCCTCCCCCAAAAAAGGCATCAAGTTCAAACCTCTATTTCCCCTATTTCACACCTCTGTGCTTATAATTATGATCTAGATCACACCAGGGCCGTAGCCAGAGTTTGATGTTTGGGGGGCACATACATGTAATTGATCGACGTCCTGGGGAGGGGTCCAAAAAAGTTCAACCGATCTTGGAAATTTTGGGGCGTGTCCCCCCCCCCCCCCGTGGCTACGTGCCTGGATCACACACGTTTAGACGCTAGCCCATATTGAGAAGTACAGAAAACAACATAAATTGTGTGCTTCATGCTTACTTACTTACAACTTTAATTATTTACCTTGGATTTCAATCTACATGTTGCGCGTGGATAAAAAATCACTTGAATATACGTTTACATTATTGTAATATCATTCATCTGAGTACAAATGCATATACATGTACACGTTTTTATCAACAAATATACTGGACACATACCATATTGAAGATAATACAATGTAGTTTCATTTTTCTTTCATGAAATTTCCAATAATGTAGGTTATACTTTAATAAACTTGCTTCTCATAATCGAACAGGACTGAGGATATGTCTTCTTGAATATTTTCTCCCTTGCCTCGTGTGTCCAAGGTCGCAAAAGACGTAAAACCAAAAAATTGCGATATAGTTTCAAATGTCATGACTGTGAAACGATTTATAAAAATCCGGATAAAGACGGATTCCTTCTATTCTAGACGAAAAACCCAAGTTAGCCTATTATTTTTTTTACCTTTTTACACAATCTTTATTACACGTTGAAACATTTTTATGATCCAAAGAATGAGTAATAGCTTGTTTAAAAAAATAACATGATGACAATGCTTGATAAAAAATTCAGTAATTAAAGGAGTACCAGTAATTGATGATGCGTAGGAGAGTACATATATATATATATATTTTCAAATACAAATTCTGTGTTTCCGATAAAAATTCATTATTTTTATCTTGTGAATAACGAATTAACGCGTACTCAATATATCTGCGTACAACATACAGATGATACAGTTTTAAAAGACAAGCGAGTAGCCAGGATTTCATTTTAGGGGGGGCGGAAGTGAGCACGCGAAGCGTGCGAATCACTAAAAGAGCGCGCGTAGCGCGTTCCCTAGGGGGATGGGTGCAGGACGGGGGGAGTTTCCCCCCTCCCGCGCAAGCGCGGAAGCTTTGAAAGAAGACGATTCGTTGTACCTTTCTCGACTCATAATCCTTGTCTGAATTCAGTCCGCCCCTTCCGCGCATAGCGCGGAAGCTTTGACGTATTATTAGACAAAGAAGACGATTCGTTGTACCTTTCTCGACCCTTAATCCTTATCTGTATTAAGTCCCCCTCACGCGCGAAGCGCGGAAGTTTTGACGTTTCATTAATTTATTAGAGAAAGAAGACGATTCGATGTACCGTTCTCGACTCTTAATCCTTAATTTGAACTCAATTTCCCCCGTTCCGCGCAAAGCGCGAAAGCTTTGACGTTTCATTAAATTATTAGAGAAAGAAGACGATTCGTTGTACCGTTCTCGACTCCTTTCCCTTTTTCTTCCTACGTCCTCTTACTTTTTTTCTTCTCTTTCTCTATTTTTTTTTTGGCCGGCGTTTTTTTCGGGGGCGACCGCCCCCACCGCCCCCCCCCCCCTCTGGCTACGCGCCTGTTAAAAGATAAATTGTCATTAAATATGAATATTGAGAAGCAAAATCTAAACTAAGGCAAAAGATGTACAATTCATTAAGAACAGCGTGATATATGAACAACTATATACTATCATAGCCATGATAGAGCAGACAGCTCGTTACTCAGTGATGCTATTTTATGTTCATATCAAAGTCATGAGCAATATTTACAATAACTGTATAAAGATTGTTTACTTGCATTATTATGATACTATTTTCAGAATAATTTATCATGTAAGTACTTTTGTAAAATATATTTGTACAATTCAGCCCCCGGGCTACGATGCATATTACCATTATTATCATAAGACATTATTTATTTTCTAGATTATAAATCAAACATCGTATTTCAGTCATCGATAAGTACAGCAAGATCGTAGAGATTTTCGAGAAAAAAATCAATATCAATAGCCTTGTGCATCACCTTTTGAAAATGAACATTACAATGACATGTACATTATTCTAACAAGATTTCTGTAGGCAAACGATAAGCTACTGAAGTTACCCTTTAGCTGATTTCTTGAAAGTCTCTACAATCGTGTTTTAGGTAAAACTTTTAGGTTACCAGCAAGCAATCAATGACTGACTTTAAAAGTAATCAGAGGCTATTAACCTCCTGCTACCTCGCAGAATCGGCATAAAGTAGAAAACTGAAATTGTAAAAGATTAATTAGATTACACTTTTTACAGTACACGGCATTCTAAGACATCGGCTCATGATAAGACTTTACAAAATGAAATGCGATTAGAATTCAAATTGGTTTTTATCTAAATCTCTTTCTAACTTCAGTAGATATTTTAGTTCGAGTTTTCTTTAGAACCAACTATTCATATCGCAGTAATACTTAAGAAAACAGTCGTAGTGTTCGTACATTCCAAACCAGTGGCGTAATGAGCAAAAACGTTTGGGGGGGCTCACAAAAAAAAAAATCAGCATCACCCCATTCTAACATGCAGGCCCCGCTGAACGTTTCTCAAAGTGGGGGCTAGGGGCCAAGCCCCGGCGGGGTTCAAGGGGCGGAGCCCCGAAGCTCAAGGGGTATGGGCATCAGTGGCGGATCCATGAATTTCTTACCGGGAGGGGGGGGGGGGCACAAGATGGCATGGGGTGAAATATGTGTAAAACGATGAAGCGACAGAACGAGGCTTTAGCATTTGCAATTTTAGAACTAAATTAGACGCATTTTCAGGCACTTCCTGGAGTAATATGACGTAAAATTGCTTTCTCCTACCCATGGGCGTAAATCCTTACGTAATACCTATTGATCAGGGGAGGGGGGGGGGGGATGAATGAATAGATCATCCCCCCCTGAACAATAGGTATCAATGACAGATTTACGCCCATGCTCCTACCCCTTCCAAGAGTAGGGATCTTTTGCAATTTGAGAACCACATTTGGCGCATTAATGTCCACCGGCACTTCCTTGAAAAAACGAGGCCTTCTGATTGGTTAGAAGTTAAAGAAAAGTGATCTGTCACGTCGTGAGACGTTGTATAATTATGCTTTGATGCCGCACAATGCACACAAACGGTGTTCCGGTACTTCACAAGTAGTAGGGCCTACTCACCAGAGTATAAACTGTGTCGTTATTAGGGTGTCGCTAGATCTTTTTCAGTGGGGGAGGGGGGGGGGGGGTGTAGAGGCCACCGATTACCTACAAAACGAACCACCAATTACCGACAAATATATTATTGCCAATGTCCAAATGTCTACAAATTTAACCCTTTAAACCCGGGGCCAGGAACTAAGTTATTTTTCAGTTTTCCCCCTTCATTAAATTATTAGAGAAAGAAGACGATCCGTTGTACCGTTCTCGACTCTTAATTCTTGTTTCGCATCTCCCGCGCAAAGCGCGGAAGCTATGACGTTTCATTTAATTATTAGAGAAAGAAGACGATTCATTGTACCGGTCCCGACTCGTGATCATTGTCTGAATTCACCCCCCCCCCCCTCCCCCGCGGAATTCTTGACGTTTCAATGAATTTTTACTCTTAAGCCCCCCCACCAGTACGCCAGTGCTCCAAATGATGGTACTATCTAGAGTCATTAAGAGATTCCCGAACTTCCAGATACCTTTACCGATGGTGGTACACGATTTAAACACGTTTTCCAAGCCCATTTTTACCATCATGTTGTACGGAAGATTGTCTGACCTACAAAATGTGGCCTCAATGTTCAGACGATCAGTGCCTCCCCCAGTAATCAACTTCAAGTCATTATTTTGTCAAAATATAACGAAATATAGTTTCAGTATAGATTCAAAAATCGGTTTCTTGCCTTCAGGTGACAAAACACACCAAACACGATCGCCACAATTTTCGAAAAATCAACTCGGGTGCAAATTCAATACCCTATCCTATTCAGAATAGGTAATACGTCTTTGTAATATTCGCACGTTTCAAAATGTGACTTTCAAGGATATTGAAATTACGTTGGTGTGATTTTACGAAAGTAGTTGCGATCACGTTACTATCTCTTGTTTTTCAAAGTTTTTTAAGATATTGATTTGATGAAATAAATATTTAAAGGAAAGTACTTACAACCATACTAGATTCGAATTTAAAAGAAAATAATAAAAAGAAAACCATTTAATTATTCGTATATTTTTTCTTGGTCTTATCAACCTCGGCATACAACGCATCAACACTGACATCCTCATCCTTAGACAAGGTTGGTGTCTGTCCTGCTTCTGGAGTGGCCTTCAAGGTATTCCTGGTGGGTCCTTTATCTGGCATGTCATAGAGTGGAATCTCCTCTGCATCACCCCCTGATCCTGGTATCTTGACATTCTCATACTGGTCCCCTTGCTGAAGGCCACCACCGCTGTTCAGCTCGTGTTGAGTGATGATAGCACTGTTGCCATAGAGATGATCTGAAGTGGAAGATCCATCAGTAACTTTTGATGTTGATTTTGACTCGCGATTGATGGTTGCCCTTTTATCCGGCATGGCATAGAGCGCGTCATCCAGCGGACCTTCTACTCGTGAGATGGAGCTATCAGCGATCTTGTCTCTAGAATCGTAGAGAATATTGTCAATCATTCCACCATTTTCAGGATGGTCTGCATTTCGTGGATCCAAGCTGGTTTCTCTCAATTCCTTAATGGAAGTGGCATACTCTGGACCCTTCCGAGATCCATCTTCAACCGATTCGTAATTAGCTTCAGGATGCTTTTTTTTAATCGACGCATTGTCAATGTGTTTATTATCTTGTCGATCTTTCGTTTTCTTACACCGCAGAACGATAATGACAACAATTAATATTAGAATGAAAACAGAACCAAGAATGACGATTATCATCGTTATATTGCCATCCTTCGTGTTTTTGTCGGAGTTGGAATTCTTGTTCTTTGGTGTGTGATGTTTTGTTGTAGAAATTGATGTAGATCTACTGGCAGGCATTTTTTTTGAAGCGGTATTAGATAATGTCGATGGTCTAATCTGCGTCGTTTGTTTCAAAAAAGTCGTCGACAGCGAAGTCGTAGGAAAGGAGGGTTGCGTCGCCGTGGGCTGAGTTTGTAGCAAGCATGTGATCCACGCCTCGTCCTGAATTACTAGAGCGAATTCTAAAAGAGGTCTGTTTAATTCAGTTACAGTAATCGAAAAAGCAAAGGTGTTTCCTCCAATTGCAGCCGACAGATAATCCCCGTATAAATAGATATATCGAGCAAGTATCACTCTTGTCCAATAATTATCTAGGGTACAAGTCACTTTTTCTTTATCTGGATTTGAATTAGTTGCTATAATGCAATTAGAACATCTAATGACACGTAGGTCATACGAGAGAATTTTTGTATCATAAAAGTCAAAACACTCGAAGGTAGTCGAATCCTTTATTCTGATGTTAGAAATATATATATTGTTAGAATCAGGATAAACATCGTGAGTAACACCTTGTGTAAAACGAGAATCATTGATGAAGACACCTTTCGAGTTGGCAAGTAATGTTCCATTTCTATACCACTTCATGTAGTTATCATAAGAACCATCATCTCGATAGCACCTTAGTGTGATATCATCTCCGATGTTAGCTAGTCTTAATATTGTATCACCTTCCACTCCGTATGCAAGATCCACACAGAAAAGTAGAACAAACACAGATACAAAAACACAAAACACCTGCGATCGAATGAACTCCATCTTGGAACCAAAGTTAAAGAACAATGATAATAAATCCAAATCTAAGAAGACGATATTGGATGCGCTTTCATCAATACGGAACAATGTTAGGGAGGTTTTCCTCATGCGGCGTCAAACTAGTAACTGATAGTATTTTTAAAATTAGTTAAACACGTTAAGTATCACAAGGACTGTACATGTATGACCATAGTCTGCATTCGATGATATAGTTTCTGAACTCGATGGCGTATATAACGGAAATAACGTTTTGAGTGCGTGCGTATAGGATTGGGCCGATTTGAAGGAGGGAACTGTTTTTCTTCTTCTGATAATTTTTTAACTAAACCTCATCACGACACATCATTGAGTTGACTATTTCTCATCACGTTTTGTCACTATATAGTGGCGTAATATTAAATTAAATTTCGTGTGTTAGGTTCACGACATATTGTAAAATTGATGAATATGTCACATTGCTTGATCCGTACCTCCATATATCAATGAATTTTTGTCAAGATCATTGCGATTCTGATGTCGAATCTATTTCTAACGATGACCTCGCTACAAATCCCAGCATGAACCTTTGTGACTCGTATTGGTGATGAGTCTTGTATTATTAGTTTTAAAACATTTCTCTAATGATCATGAAAATAATGTTACGTCATGCCTGAAGTGCCGCGGCAGAGCCAGGTGCCAAACGATATCAACGCTGGAAAAAAAGATACCCAAAATGCTGGAAGCTAGAACCTCATAGTACATGTATGTCGTTTGTTATTAAAAGATTATGTGGCAACCGGTAAATGTATTCTGCCCTCTTGAGTCTAGATATGTTAAGACGTCAACTTTCTTCAAAATTCGATACAATAGTATTGAAAGTGCATGGATACATCGACTGTCCAAACATATACGACTGCTTAGAAGGCTGACGAAGCCAAGATGGTATACATTGAAAGTATCTTGTCAGTTATTGTTTTCTAAATTGAATCTTGGAAGATATTATATATTTATTTATTTACTTCTGATATTTATACAGGGTGGCACGTATCACCAATTTGGTGGTCTTCCGTAAGGCCCTGTTTGGTAAGAATAAAATAAAAACAAAATAGATGAATACACAAGCATATATGCATATAAACAGATAAAATACAAATTAAATGGTATCCTCATGAAATAACTGATCATTTACAAAAAATATGTAAATAGAATTTTCAATTTAAATAGAAATACATTTTTTTTAAAGAAAATAAAATAAAGCATAGATGATAACCACGTATTTAAAAGAAACAAAGGGGGAAAAATTATTGAAAACGTTCATTTTATGATCTGTATAGCTTAAACAACGGGATACCAAAATTTTTATATATATATGTACATTCAATTGCTCTTTAATTAATACACTTAGGTTGTTTACAAGATAGCTGAAAATGGATACATTGCATGTATGAATACATGATTTAACGAAAACAATGTCAACCAAATTTAATAATTTTGCAAATAGGAAAAATTGGTTAGCTTCTCACGAAACCCTCCAAAAGTTCACTTACACGTCATCTGCAGATAACAAGGCTGTAGAGTGTGCTTAAAACTGTTTAAAGCGGGTGACATCTTGATAGAACTTTCAAGTTGTTTCCATACTCTAATTCCAGAAATTAGAGGACTATTTTTTTTTATATGTGTCCGTCCTAAATTTGGGTACACACATTATGACCAACGTCAGGGGCGGATCCACGTAGCGATTATTCCGGCCCGGGCCCCCCCCCCTAGCCTCCCAAAACGATAAAAAAAAATAGGATAATAACGTAAAGTTAACCTTTATAAAACAAAAAACAAAAGCGCCCCCCCCCCCCGCTTATTCGCCGGCCGGCTGAGTCGGCACTAAATTTTGTATTAAGATTTGGCTACCCCCCCCCCTTGACGCCGTCTGGATCCTCTGCAGGCGCAGATCCACGGGGGGGGGGGGGGGCTGACGGGTCAACGACAAAAAAGAATTTAAAAAAAAAATCTCACGAATTAGGTGAAAAAAACAAAAATAGTGGTCTCACCCCCCCCCCCCCCCCGCTTATTCACCGGCTGACTGAGTCGGCGCAAAATATTTCCTGAAAAATTGGACCAAAAAAAAAGGTGCCTCCTACCCCCCCCCCCCCCCCCCGCCCCTCGCTTATTCACCGGTGGCTGAGTCGCAACTAATATTTTCTCACGGATTGGGCCCCCCCCCCCCCTCTTCCCGCCGGCTGGATCCGCCACTGACCAACGTTGACACTTTCTCTTAGAAAATAGACGTGGAATAGATATTTTCAGCATCGCACAGAACATTAAGTGTTTTCTTTAAGTATTTCTTTATTAATTAAATGGAAATGACGACATTAACAACGTTGAAGTTAGCTCTCTTTGAAGAACCTCTTACCCGACCATATACAAGTGGAAAATAACGAGAGAAAAATTTGTTTACGTCAATATTCTTTGCCACAAGGAGCGGCACACTCTAAAAACTGAAATGTTAAATCACTATTTAAAAGGGCCGAGGAGTGACCACTCTTTCAAAATGGTAGATTAACACTTTGAACATGCTGGATCCAACACTATAAAGGTTGAATCTAGCAGGTTAAAAGAAACAATCTGACATTTTGAAAGAGTGGTCACTCCTCGGCCCTTTTAAATTGACATTTAATATTTCAGTTTTTAGAGTGCACTTATTATTATAAATAATAACAATATATCTCGATCTATTTAGTACTCTACAAATTATTTTTACCTTGATCATGTGATTACGAGGAGGTAAAAAGTCATGTTTATTAACAACTTACATTCATACAGAGCGAATATTACAATGATATGTTACATTATTCTCACACACACAATGTGCACCATCTCCACTCCGGGGTCCGGGGGGGGGGGGGGGTATTCGCACCAAATGGTGACCGTGAGGGCAAGTACTATCACATGTTCCCCAATTTATTTAAAAAAAAATGTCCTCCTCCATATTGAGAAGTACAGAAAACATAAGAAATTGTGTGCTTTATGCTTATTTATTTGCAACTTAAATCATTTTCTTTGAATTTCAATTTACAGGTTGCGCGGGGATAAAAAAAAATCGTTTGATTATACGTTTACATTATTGAAATATCATTCATCTGAGTACAAATGCATATACACGTTTCTGTTAACATAAATAATATAAACTGAAGATACATATCATGTTGAAGATACATGTAATACAATGTTGATTCACTTTTCAGTTATGAAGTATCTAATAAGGTAGGCCCTACTTTAATAAACCGACTTCTCCTAATTCCCATAAGCGAACAGGACCGATGAATCATAAATGCCTTCTTAGATATTTTCTCCCTCGCCTCACTTGTCCACGGTCGCAAAAGACGTAAAACCATAAAATTGGGTTATCGTTTCAAATGTCATGAATATAGACCGATTTAGAAAATCTGGATTAAAACGGATTTCTTCCGTTCTTGACGAAAGAACGAAATTAACCTGTTTCTTTTAACCTAGTGCACACATTGTTACAATAAGTTTTACATCTTGAAACATTTTTATAATCAAAACACTGAGTAATTTAAAAAAATAGATGATGAGAATGCATGGTAAAAAACATTAATAATTCAAAAAGTACCAGTAATTGGTGACAGGTACTCTAAGAGAGTAAACATATCTATTTTTTAAATACAAGTTCTGTGTTTCTAATATAAAGTCATTATTTTTATGTTGTGAATAACGAATTAACGCGTACTCAATAACTCTGCGTACAAAATACAGATGATACAGTTTCGAAAGATAAATTGTCATTAAATATGAATATTGAGAAGCGAAAGCTAAACTAAGGCAAAGGATGTACAATAATATTCATTAAGAACAGCGTGAAATGAGAACAGAGATACGACCATAGCCATGATAGAGAAGATAGCTCGTTTATGTTCATGGTAAGGTCATGAGTAATATGTACAATTGCTTAGAGTTTGTTTACTTGTATTATTATTTTGTTTTGTGTGTGTATTTTTATCAAGTAAATACTTTTGTAAGTACATTATTTTGGGGGGTAAGCCCCCGTGCCGCGATGCATAGGCCTATAGCCATTATTATTTATGTTCTAGATTATAAAGTGAACATCGTATTTTAGTCATCGATAAGTACAGCACGATCGTAGAGATTTTCGAGAAAAAAAATCAGTATCAATAGCCTTGTGCATCACCTTTTGAATTGAGCGAACATTACAATGACATGTTACATTATTCTAACAGGATTTCTGCAAGCAAACGATAGGCTACTAAAGTTATCTTTTAGTTGATTTCTTGAAAGTCTCTACAATCGTCTTATACGTACAAATTTAAGATCACCAGCAAGCTATCTATGACTACGACCTTAAAAGTAAACAGAGGCAATCCACTTTCTTCTACCTTGCATAAAGTAGACAATAGAAATATAACTTTTTTTTGGGGGGGGGAGGGGGGGGGGGGTGAATAGCGATGATAACTTGACAACTTCTAGCCCTAAATCAATAAATGCACGAACATATAACACAATTTCATTTAGTTCTTTAGGAAGATAAACCTTTGGACTACCTTCCTAGCTATGTACAAATTTCGGAAATTTTCGGAAAATGTCAATAATTAGATGAGAAAATCATGATGATGAAAACCTTTCATTCGCTCTAACTCATGATTTCCTTGGTCGATTTCGCTGGTTGAAATGGCCATGTCTTCAGTAGAGCTATCCGAGAACGGAAAACGCATTTGATGACCATTAGAAAGTTGCATTGGTCAATTATGTTGTGAAATCTGCATTTTATATGTTATAGCTAAATACATCTTCACTGAACATGACTTAATTTTCGGTGCCACGCATGGCTTCAAAGCTCGATGCTTGCATATTTTTGCAAAAGAGTGAATAGAGAACTTACGGAAGCAGATGGCGTTGCGGAACATTTCGTATTATTTGGAATGCCAGAGAGGGACTGTGCATTGATATGGACAGCTGTTGATGGAAATGATGGCTGGAGTGGGTTACATTTCTCTTTGTTTAGCCAGGTTAATCTTTAATATTTTTCCCTCCGAAAATTCTTTCGAGACGGTATCTCCATTTATTACAGCTTTCTGGTAAGACTTAAGAAAACAGTCGTACTGTGTGTACAATCCAAAAGATAATGCTATCTAAAGCCATCAAAAGATTCCCGAAGATGTCACCCCAGCAAATTCCTTTACCGATGGTGTTACACGATTTAAACACGTTTTCCAAGCCCATTTTTACCATCATGTCGTACGTAAGATTGTCTGACCTACAAAATATGGCCTCAATGTTCAGACGATCAGTGCCTCCCCAGTAATCAACTTCAAGTCATTATTTTGTCAAAAAGGAACGAAATATAGTTTCAGTATAGATTCAAAAATCGCTTTCTTTTTTTTTGCCTTCAGGTGACAAAACACACTAAACACGATCGCAAAAATTTTCGAAAAATCAACTCGGGTGCAAATTCAATACCCAATCCTATTCAGAATACGTAATACGTCTTTGTAATATTCGCACGTTCCAAAAGGTGACTTTCAAGGAAATTGAATTTACGTTGGTTTGATTTTACGAAAGTAGTTGCGGTCACGTTACTATCTTTTGTTTTTCAAAGTTTTTTAAGATTTTGATTTGATGAAATAAATATTTAAAGCAAAGTACTTACAACCATACTAGATTCGAATTTCAAAGAAAATAACAAAAAGAAAAACATTTAATTATTCGTATATTTTTTCTTGGTCTTATCAACCTCGGCATACAACGCATCAACACTGACTATCTCATCCTTAGGCAAGGTTGATGTCTGTCCTGCTTCTGGAGTGGCCTTCAAGGTATTCCTCGTGGGTCCTTTATCTGGCATGTCATATAGCGGAATCTCCTCTGCATCACCCCCTGATCCTGGTACCTTGACATTCTCATACTGGTCCCCTTTCTGAAGGGTACCCCTGATCTGCTCGTGTTGAGTGATGATAGCACTGTTGCCATAGAGATGATCTGAATTGGTAGATCCATCGGTAACTATTGATGTTGATTTTGACTCACGACTGATGGTTGCCCTTTTGTCCGGCATGGCATAGAGCGCGTCATCCAGCGGACCTTCTATTCGTGAGATGGAGCTATCAGCGATCTTGTCTCTAGAATCGTAGAGAATATTGTCAATCATTTCACCATTTTCTGGATGATCTGCACTTCGTTGATCCAAGCTGGTTTCCCTCAATTCCTTAATGGAGGTAGCATACTCTGGACCCTTCCCAGATCCATCATCAACTGATTCGTTACAAACTTCAGGATGCTCCTTTTTAATCGATGCGTTACCGTCGTGTTTATTTTCTCGTCGACCTTTTGTTTTCTTACATCGCAGAACAATAATGATAACAATCAATATCAGAATGAAAACAGAACCAAGAATGGCGATAATCACGGTTATATTGCCATCCCTCGTGTTTTTGTCTGAGCTGCCATTCTTGTTTTTTGGTGTGCGATGTTTTGTGTTAGAAATTGATGTAGATCTACCGACAGGCACCTTTTTTGAAGTCCAAGAAGTCGTTGGTAGCTTAGTCGTAGGAGAGGAGGATGGCGTGGGCTGGGTTGATAGCATGCATTTAATCATCGACTCGGTCTCAATTTGCAGATAGAATTCTGAACGAAGCCTGTTTAAATCAGTCTCATAAATCCAAAAAGAAAAGACGCTCCCTTGAATTACAGCCTTCCGATTAATGTTCCCGTTCAAAATTATATCTTGTTCAAGCATCTGGCCTGTCATGTAGTTATCCAGAGTACAAAACACTTTCTTTTTCATTTTATTTGAATGAGTTGCTATAATGCAAGAACATCTAGTGACACGTAAGTCATACAATTTAATTGTTTTATTATGATAGCTAGAACAATTGAAGATAGCTGAATCACTACTTCTGATGTTAGAAATGTATATATAGTTAGAATCAGGTCGATCAAATTGGTTAACACCTTGTGTAAAACGAGAATCATTGATGAAGAAACCGTTCCAGTTGGCAAAAAATGCTCCATTTCTATACCAGTTCTTGTAGTTATCATAAATTACAGGAGTATTGCAGCTTAGTGTGATATTATCTCCAATGCTAGCTAGTCTTAGTAGTAGATCAACTTCCCCGCTGCATGCAAGATTTACACAGAAAAGCACAACAAACACAGATACAAAAACACAAAACACCTGCGATCGAATGAATGCCATCTTGGAGCCAAATGAACGATAATGAAAAATGCAATTCTAAGAAGACCACTGTCTGCATTCGATGATATAGTTCCTGAACTCGATGGTGTTTGACGAAAATAATGTTTTGAAGCAGGTTGTGATGAAAAGTGCGTGCGCAGGCAGGATTGGCCGATTTGAAGAAGGGAACTATTTTTCTTTCGTGACCTTATTACGCCACATCATCGAAATAACTATTTCCCATCATGTTTTGTATCTGTAGCGGCGTAATATCACTTTCATTTCGTGATCTAGGTACACGATATATTGTAAAATTTATAAATTTGTCACATTGCTTGATCCGTACCTCCAGATATCAATAATCAGTGATATAGCAATGATCTTTTGTCAATATCACGGCGATTTTAATGTCGAATCTATTTCTGACGATGACCTCTAAACGAATCCAAATCATGATCCTCTGTTACTCGTATTGTTTATGAGTCGCGTATTTATTAGTTTTAAAACATTTTTTTAAAGATCATGAAAATAACGTTTCGTCATGCCGGAAGTGCCGAGGCAGAGCCAGGTTCCAAACGATTTCAACGCTGGAAAAAAAAGATACCCAAAATGCAGGAAGCTAGAACTTCAGAGTACATGTTTCTCGTTTGTTAATAAAAGATTATATGGCAATCGGTAAATGTATTCTGCCCTCTTGAGTCTAGATATGTTAAGACGTCAACTTTCTTGAAAGGGCCCGATACTTGTATTCGATACAATAGTATTGAAAGTGGATACATCGACTTTCTAAACACATAAACCTGTACGACCGCTTAGAAGGCTAACGAATCCAAGATGGTATACAATGATAGTATCTTGTCAGTTATTGGTTTCTAATTTGAATCTTGGAAGATGATTGGATATATTATATATTTATTCATTTATTTATTTATTTCTGATATTTATACAGGGTGGCACGTATCACCAATTTGGTGGTCTTCCGTGAGGCCCTGTTTAGTAAGAATAAACCAAATAACAGCAACAAAAACAAAATAGATGAAACACAAGCATATTATACATATAAACAGATAAAATACAGATTAAATGGTATCCTCATGAAATAACTGATCATTCAGGAATTATCCTTGATCATTTACAACAAATATGTAAATGGAATTTTCAATTTAGATAGAAAATACATTTACAAAAAAATAAAAATAAAAATAAAGAATAGATGATAAACACGTATTCAAAAGAAAGAAAAAAATGATTGAAAACGTTCATTTTATCATCTGATATAGCTTAAAACACGGGATACCAACATTGTTATATACATATTTACATCCAATTGCTCTTTAATTAATACACTTAGGTTGTTCACAATATAGCTGGAAAATGGATACATTACATGTATGAATACATGGAATGTTATAATAGTGTCAACCAAATTTAATAATTTTGCAAATAGTAAAAATTAGTTAGCTTCGCACGAAACCCTCCAAAAGTTCATTTTCAGAATCGCACAAAACATGAAGTGATTTCTGTAAGTATTTCCGTGTTAAGTAAATGAAAATGACGTCATTAACAACGTTGAAATTAGCTCTCTTTGAAGAACCTCCTACCCGACCATATACAATGGGAAAATCCCGAGAGAAAAATTTGTTTACGTCAATATTCTTTGCCACAGGAGCGGCACTTACTACTACAAATAATAACAATATATCTCGATCTATTTAGTACTCTACAGATTATTTTTACCCTGGTCTTGTGAACAGGACTGGGAATCATAAATGCCTTCTTTGATATTAATTTTGTACCTTTGCCTCATTTTGTCCAGGGTCGCAATAGACGTAAACTCATAAAAATGGGTTATCGTTTCTAATGTCATGATTATAGACCGATTTAGAAAATCTGGATTAAAACGGATTTCTTCCGTTCTTGACGAAAGAACGAAATTAACCTATTTCTTTTAACCTAGTGCACAAATTGATACAATAAGTTTTACATCTTGAAATATGTGTATGATCCAAACACTGAGTAAAAGGCTATTAAATAAAATTAGATGATGAGAATGGTTCTAGGACACCTACCCCCTGGACATCCACCCTCGGATAGCAACCCCCAGTCAACTACATGACTGTACCCCCTAGGACAACTACCCCCTAGGGAAACCACCCTCTAGGACGACTACCCCAGACAACTATCCCCGGACAACCCCCTACGACAACCATCCCCTAATTGACAACTAACCATCGGACAACTATCCTAGGGGTAGTTGTCCGGGGGTAGTAGTCCTAGGGGGTAGTTATCCTAGGGGAAGTTGTCTGGGGTAGTTGTCCGGGGGTAGTTGTCCCGGGGGATAGTCGTCCTATAGAGGGTGGTTGCCCTAGGGGGTAGTTATCCTAGGGGGTAGTTGACTGGGGTGGTTATCCGGGGACGGATGTCCAGGGGTAAGTGTCCGGATACGGATGAGAATGCATGGTAAGAAACATTAATGATTCGAAGAGTACCAACACTTGGTGAAAGGTACTCCAAGAGAGTAAACATATCTATCGTTTTGATACACGTTCTGTGTATCTGATATAAAGTCATTATTTTTATCTTGTGAATAACGAATTAACGCGTACTCAATAGATCTGTGTACAAATACAGATGATACAGTTTCGAAAGATAAATTATCATTAAATATGAATATTGAGAAGCGAAATCTAAACTAAGGCAAATGATGAACAATTCATTAGGAACAGCGTAAAATAAGAACACCGATACGATCATAGCCAAGATAGAGAAGATAGCTCTATACTGATGTTTTTTATGTTCATACTAAGGTCATAAGTAGTATTTACAATTGCATAGTGATTGTTAACTTTTATTATTATTACGATAAGCCCCCGTGCTGCGATGCATATACAGCGTGTCCACACACAAAACAATTTATCGCGAAACTCTATAACGATACGTCGTATAAAGAATCATCGTATAAATTCCAGGATGTCCACACACAAGAAACGTCGTCACTAAAGAATCATCGTATAAAATGCCCCCTGTCCACACACAACATTTTCCGTGATCTTTATAGAGTTTCGCGATAGTGATAAGAGGTCTGGTCTCATTTCGCTCGAGGTCACGTTAAGCCCCGCCCAGTTAGTTACACTAGTTACACTCCCCCAGGGGGTCCCCCTGTCCACACACAACATTTCCGTGATTAGGCGTGATTCTTTATTGAGTTTCAGTTCGAAACGATGCCCAAACCTGCGTTTCGTTAGACTAGTTTCGTTATACGACGTATCGTTAGTGAGCGTCCACACCTACAATTTTGGTCGTAAAACTATCGCGAAACGGTATCACTATCGCGAAACGGTATAGCTAATCATGATTAGTCACGGAAAATGTTGTGTGTGGACAGGGGGATAGCCATTATTATTTATTTTCTAGATTATAAAGTGAACATCGTATTTTAGTCCACGAATAGTACAGCATAATCATAGAGATTTTCGAGAAAAAAAATCAATATCAATAGCCTTTTGAATCACCTTTTGAACTGAATGAACATTACAATGATATATTCATTATTCTAACAAGATTTCTGTAAGCGAACGATAAGCTACTGAAATTACCCTTTAGTTGATTTCTTGAAAGTCTCTACAATCGTGTTATACGTAAATAGATTTAAGGTCACCAACAAGCAATCAATGACTATGACTGTAAAAGTAAGCAGAGGCAATCCACCTCTTGCTACCTTGCAGAATAGGCATAAAGTAGAAAATTGAAATGCATGTGTATAACTTTTTTTTCATTAGATTACACTTTATACAGTACACAGCATTCTAAGACATCGGCTCATGACAAGACTTTACAAAATGAAATGTGATTAAAATGCAAATCAGTTTTTATCGTAATTCTCTCTCTCTAACTTCAGTAGATATTTAATTCGAGTTTTCATGAGAAGCAAAAATTCATATCGCAGTAAGACTTAAGAAAACAGTCGTACTGTTCGTACACTCCAAAAGATAATGCTATCTAAAGCCATTAAAAGATTCCCGAATTTGTCATCCCAGCAAATTCCTTTACCGATGGTGTTACACGATTTAAAGCGTTTTCCAAGCCCATTTTTGCCATCATGTTGTATGTAAGAATGTTATGCTACAAAAAAATGGCCTAAATATTCAGACGATTAATGCCTCCCTTAGTCTTCAAGTCATTCATGTCCAAATGTAACAAAAATCGGTTTCTTGCCTTCAGGTGACAAAACACACTAAACACGATCGCAACAATTTTCGAAAAATCAACCGCGGGTGCAAATTCAATACCCTATCCTATTCAGAATACGTAATACGTCTTTGTAATATTCGCACGTTTCCAAACGTGACTTTCAAGGAAATTGAAATTACGTTGGTTTGATTTTACGAAAGTAGCTGCGATCACGTTACTATCTTTTGTTTTTCAAAGTTTTTTAAGATATTGATTTGATGAAATAAATATTTAAAGGAAAGTACTTACAACCATACTAGATTCGAATTTCAAAGAAAATAATAAAAAGAAAAACATTTATTTATTCGTATATTTTTTCTTGGTCTTATCAACCTCGGCATACAACGCATCAACACTGACTACCTCATCCTTAGGCAAGGTTGATGTCTGTCCTGCTTCTGGAGTGGCCTTCAAGGTATTCCTGGTGGGTCCTTTATCTGGCATTTCATAGAGCGCGATCTCCTCAGCATCACCCCCTGATCCTGGCATCTTGACATTTTCATACTGGTCCCCTTGCTGAAGGCCACCACCACTGTTCAGCTCTTGTTGAGTGATGATATCACTGTTGCCATAGAGATGATCTGAATTGGAAGATCCATCAGTAGCTTTTGATGTTGATTTTGACTCACGACTGATGGTTGCCCTTTTGTCCGGCATGGCATAGAGCGCGTCATCCAGCGGACCTTCTACTCGTGAGATGGAGCTATCAGCGATCTTGTCTCTAGAATCGTAGAGAATATTGTCAATCATTTTACCATTTTCAAGATGGTCTGCATTTCGTTGATCCAAGCTGGTTTCCCTCAATTCCTTAATGGAAGTAGCATACTCTGGACTCTTCCCATATCCATCTTTGACTGATTCGTGACAAACTTCAGGATGTTCCTTTTTAATCGATGCATTGCCAATGTGTTTATTTTCTCGTCGATCTTTCGTTTTCTTACATCGCAGAACGATAATGATTACAATCAATATCAGAATGAAAACAGAACCAAGAATGACGATAATCAGGGTTAAATTGCCATCACTCGTGCTTTTGTCCGAGCTGGCATTCTTGTTAGTTGGTGAGTGCTGTTTTGTTGTAGAAATTGATGAGGCTTTATAAGATAATGTCGATGGTTTATTTTGCGTCGTTTGTTTCAAAGAAATCGTTGGGAGCGCAGTCTTAGGGGAGGAGGGAGGCGTAGGTTGAGTTGATAGCATGCATGTGATCCTAGACTCGGTCTCAATTTGCAGATAGAATTTTGAATGAAGCCTGTTTAATGCAATCACAGGAATCGAAAAAGAAAAGGTGTTTTCGGCAATTACAGTCGGATATCTGTTTCCGTTGAAAATGATATTTTTATGAAGTGTCTCGCTTGTCCAATAATTATCCAGAGTACAAACCA
The DNA here is from genome assembly GCA_035222895.1 of Strongylocentrotus droebachiensis. NCBI lineage: Eukaryota > Metazoa > Echinodermata > Echinoidea > Camarodonta > Strongylocentrotidae > Strongylocentrotus > Strongylocentrotus droebachiensis. Next base: position 99,840 of record JAVYIG010004510.1, on the reverse strand, counting down.
CTTTTATTTTATCTGGATTCGAATGATTTGCTATTATGCAACCAGAACATCCAATGACACGTAAGTCATACGTCTGATATAATATATGTTCATTATAATAATAGCCATAACATTTGAAGGTAGCCGAATCATTCATTCTGATGTTAGAAATATATATATTGTCAGAATCAGGATTACCACTGAGGGTAACACCAAGTGTAAAACGAGGATCATTGATGAAGACACGTTCCCAGTTGGCAATGGATGTTCCATTTCTATACCACTGCTTATTGTATTGACTAGGTCGATAGCAGCTTAGTATGATATCATCTCCGATGTTAGCTATTTTTACTATTGTACTACCTTCCACTCTGCATGCAAGATCCAAACAGAAAAGTACAACAAAAACAGATACAAAAACACAAAACACCGGCGATCGAATGAACGCCATCTTATAGAGCCAGGTTTACGAACAATGATTAAAAATCCAAATCTCAGAAGACAATATTGGATGCGCTTTCATCGCTGCGTAACAATGTCAGGTAAGTTTTCCTCTCGCGGCGTCAAGACAATAACTGGCAGTATTGCGTTGATTCGTTAAAGACGGTGAAGTATCACAATGACTGCTGGACCAAGGTCTGCATTCGATGATATAGTCCCTGAAGTCCATGGTGTATAACTATAACGGAAATAACGTTTTGAAGCAGGTTTTGATGAAAAGTGCGTGCGCAGGATTGGGCGGATTTGAAGAAGGGAACTGTTTATCATATGAAAATGTTGTCATTAAAGCTCATCACGACAAATCATCGAAATATGTTTTTCCCATCATGTCCTTTTACTAACGTGGCGTAGTATTACTTCAGGTTAGGTTCATGATATATTGTAAAATAAATGAATTTATCACATTGCTTGATCCGTACTTCCAGATATCAATGATCAGAGATTTTAATGTCAAATCTATTTTCTAACGATGACCTCGATAAGAATTTCAGTCAGAATCAACTGTTACTCGTCGTGGTGATGAGTCTCGTATTTATTAGTCTAAAAACATTACTTTAATAATCATGAAAATCACGTTTCGTCATGCCTAAACTTCCGCGGCAGAGCCAGAGGTTCCGAAAGATTTCAACGCTGGAAAAAAATATACCCCGAATGCTGGGCCCCGTCTTACAAAGACTTACGATTGATCCAAATCAATCGCAAGTCCTTCAATCAATAGCAAGTTTGCAGTCTCCTATCTCTTATGTACATAGTTGCGATCAATATCAATCGCAAATAAGTTGCGATTGATATCAACTCTTTGTAAGACGGGGCCCTGGAATCTAGAACTTCATACTTCATAGTCCATGTATCTCGTTTGTCAATAAAAGATTATAATTATTATGGCAACCGGTAAATACATTCTGCCCTCTTGAGTCTAAATGTGTAAGACTTCAACCTACTTGACAAGGAAATGATACTTGTATTAAAGTGGATCTCATCGACGCCACCATACAAACATATACACTGTAAAAAAATAATAGTCGAAATAACTCAATAAAATTGAGGAAAAGAATTGCCTTATTTTTATTAAGTAAATATTACCTACGGCATCTTAAGTAGAATTTACTTATTTTGCTGAATAAATTTTTACTCAGTTAAATCGAGTTACATTAACGTAAATAATTTAAGTATTGTAATCATTTTAGATAATTAAAAAAAAGCTATGATAGGATTACATATTGCACGATTTGCTACCCATCTAATCTAACAAGTAACATCCACTAATCATTCACTACTTCTATTTAAGATTAATCACTAATCACTAACACTACTTCTATTTAAGATTTACATACGCTTCAATTCGACACATATTGAAAGGCTCCAAATTTTATATATACTTGATCGTAGCATCTTAAAAGGAAAATTGGTTGACAATTTCCTGAAATATCAACTTTTTATTTGTTTTGAACTGGGTAACAATTATAAATTGTCTTGTCTTTGCTTAGCCATGTTAAATGAATTATTAAATGTTTTAAAGTCCTTAAATTTTCATCCAACCACAAAAAAGAATTGTTTTATTTAAAAAAGAGTTTAATTTGGTCTTAATGAATATTCATAAATTATGTAAATATTTCTATTACGCACTGCATCGGTCCTTACTTTAAAAAGATAAGAATAATCAACATAAATTGTTTGAGTAATACGTATAATTTATGATTTTGAGTTAAAATTACTAAATTAATACAAGCTGAAATTACTTAAAGTTTTTATGTATTTGATTTTACTTAAATATTCCACGTATGTTCTACTAAATTAAAAGTTTGAGTTAGCAAGACTTAAATTTAGTGCGTAAGTGGCAAAACTAATGTTTTCAAGTAAATTCTACATGGAAAAAATACGTAAAAATTACCAATGAACAAATTATTTTTAACAGTGTGCTATCACTTATAGAAGCCTGACGAAACCAAAATTAGTATAGAAAGTAGTTTGTCTGTATTGTGATATTTATCTTGGAAGATGATTGGTTATATTATGACCAACATTCACACTTTCTCTCAGAAAGTAGGCGTAGTATAGATATTTTCAGTATCGCACAGAACATGATTGTAGTGTTTTTCTGTAGGTATTTCCGTGTTAGGTAAATGAAAATGATGTCATTAAAGACCAAATCCGAACTGTAAAATAAAATGGATGAATTATATATCAACGGAAAACTTAGTTTAAAGGTAAAGACCAGTAATGGTCATGCGATTGCATTGTGAAAGAAACGTTGTGGAATCGATCAGAAAAGGTTGATCATCTAGCATCTAGCATCTGCAAGGTTCTGGAATCATCAAAATGATAAGAAATTTGGCCCATTCTTCGTAAAGTTACAAGCACTATACACAGAAAGATGTATATGGGACTACCCTATATCTCTCACACGACCATGAGAGAAACAAATTTACCAAATATATGAATTAGTAGGTGGTTTCCCGGCAAATTTTTTATCATCATGTATTAGTCAAAACATATTCTTTCACATGATTGGTAATGAGAGCTTCCATTTCATTTTTTGAAATTGGGGCGTTTCCAATACTGGTCTTTACCTTTAAGCCATAGATTATAATAATATCAAGCTCTCTGAAAACTCAAAATCTAAAGCTTTGAAAATCGGAAGTTGTCGGCCTAAAAAATTGCTATCGACCTGATGACAATCATCTTTAAATAAGTTAAGCACGTCTCGTCGCCTCAGCTATATAGGTGAACCGGTCGCATCTTATTTTTTCGTATGTCGTCACTGTAACTTCGGTAAATTTGACGCCTGTTGACCCGTAATTTGGAGGGGAGCGGGAAATGAGGTTTTAATTTGCGTTTGTGCAATAATGAAAGGGTAAATAGTTTTTATTCCTTTATATTTTTATTCTACATTCATTCAGTTTTCTATTTATATCAAGTTGTATTTTCATCGGATATGGTTTTTAACAACGTTAAAGTCTCACTTTGAAGAACCTTTTACCCAGCCATATACAATGGAGGATACCGAGAGCAACCTAAATTTGCTGATGTTAAACTTCTTTGCCACAGGAGCGGCAATATAGAGAAGTACAGAAAACAACAGAAATGTTGTGATTTATGCTTATTTGCAACTTTACTCATTTACTTTCGATTTTAAGCTACAGGTTGCGCAGGGATAAAATGGTTACATTATACATGTACGTTCACATTATTGAAATATCATTCATCAGTTTTTAATAAACACATATCATGTTAAAGATATACATGACTGTAATACAATGAAATTTCATTTTTCTTCCGTTAATGTCTAATAAGGTAGGCCCTACTTTAATAAACTTGCTTCTCACAATTCTCATTACCGTTCGGGGAGTGGTGTTTCACAAAGATTCTAAGTCGAACGTAACTCTAAGTTGGACTTAAATATTATGGAGAGCCATTTGTAGCCTTATAATGAAATATATTAAAAACAAAAAATTCAAGTATTGTAGACTATTCATGAATTCCACATCAAGAACATGAAATCTCCCATGATAATAGAAAATATGAATGATTTGAATCAACATTTTATGCCTTCTGAAATAACTTTTACAAAATAGTTTCAAGGATGCTAACGGCTTTCCTTGATTGTTAAGTCCAACTTAGAGATAATTTCAATGTAGGATCTTTGTGAAACACCCCCCCCCCCAGGACTGATAGATGCATGCCTGCTTGAATATTTTCTCCCTTGGCTCGTGTTTCCAAAGTCGCAGAAGACAGAAAACCATAACATTGCGTTATCGTTTCAAATGTCTTGATTGAAGAACGATTTAGAAAATCCGGATTAACCGGATTTCTTTCGTTTCTGACGAAAGAACCAAATCAACCTGTTATTTTTTACCGAGTGTACACATTTTTACAATCATTATTACAAATTGAAACATCTTTATGATCCAAAGACTGAGTAATATCTTGTTAACAAAATTACCAAATGACAAAACATGGTAAAAATGTTGATAATTAAAATAGTACCAGTATTTGGTGACAGGCACTTTTAGAGAGTAAACATAATACATTTTTGTGTTAGTACAAATTCTGTGTTTCTGATATAGAACTCATTATTTTTATCTTGTGAATGACGACTTAACGCGTACTCAATATCTCTGCGTACAAAATCAGATTTTCACTGTTTCGGAAGATAACTAAATTGTCATTGAGAAGCGAAATCTAAACTAAGGCAAAGGATGTACACATGTACCTCATTAAAAACATCGTGATATGAGAACACCGATACGATTATAGCCATGAAAGAAAAGATAGCTCGATACTCATGTTTTTTATGTTCATACTAAGGTCATAAGTAGTATTTACAATTGCATAGTGATTGTTAACTTCTATTATTATGATTCTTTTTAGTGTAGTTTTTATCAAGTAAAAACTTTTGTAAGTACATTAATTTGGGGATAAGCCCCCGTGCTGCGATGCATATAGCCATTGTTATTCATTTTCTAGATTATAAAGTGAACATCGTATTTTAGTCATCGATAAGTACAGCACGATCGTAGAGATTTTCGAGAAAAAATCAATATCAATAGCCTTGTGCATCACCTTTTGAATTGAACGAACATTACAATGAAATAACATTATTCTAACAAGATTTCTGTAGGCACACGATAGGCTACTGAAGCTGCCTTTTAGTTGATTTCTTGAAATTCTCTACAATCGTGTTATATGTACAAATTTAATGTCACCAACAAGATATCAATGACTATGACTTTAAGAGTAAGCAGAGGCAATCCACCTCCTTCTACCTTGCAGAATCGATCGGCATAAAGTAGACAATGGAATTTTTAAAAGATTCATTAGATTACACTTTTTACAGTACACGGCATTCTAAGACATCGGCTCATGTAAAGACTTTAAAAAATGAAATCTGATTAAAATGCAAATCGTTTTTTTTTCTAAATTCTCTCTCTAACTTCAGTAGATATTTAAGTTCGAGTTTTCATGAGAAGCAAAAATTGATATCGCAGTAAGACTTAAGAAAACAGTCGCACTGTTCGTACACTCCGACAGATAATGCTATCTAAAACCTTTAAAAGATTCCCGAATTGTTCACCCAAGCAAATTCCTTTACCGATGCTGCTACACGATTTAAACACGTTTTCCAAGCCCATTTTTGCCATCATGTTGTATGTAAGATTTTCATGCTACAAAATGCGGCCTCAAAGTTCAGACAATAAAATTATTAGTGCCTCCCTCAGTAATCAACTTCAAGTCATTCTTTTGCCAAAATGTAACGAAATATAGTTTCAATATAGATTTGAAAATCGGTTTACGAAAAAAAAGAAGGACAAAAAAGAGGGTAAAAAAATAGTTTTCGAAAAATCAACTCGGTGGCAAATTTAATACCCCTATCCTATTTAGAAAACGTACGTCTTCATTCGCACGTTTCAAAAGGTGACTTTGGAAATTAAGGTTGCGTTAGTTTGATTTTTCGAAAGTAGTTACGATCGCGTTACTATCTTTTGTTTTTCAAAGTTTTTTAAGAAATTGATTTGATGAAATAAATATTTAAAGCAAAGTACTTAAAACCATACTAGATTCGGATTTCAAAGAAAATAATAAAAAGAAAAACATTTAATTATTCGTATATTTTTTCTTGGTCTTATCAACCTCGGCATACAACGCATCAACACTGACTTCCTCATCCGTAGGCAAGGTTGATGTCTGTCCTGCTTCTGGAGTGGCCTTCAAGGTATTCCTCGTGGGTCCTTTATCTGGCATTTCATAGAGCGGGATCTCCTCTGCATCACCCCCTGATCCTGGCATCTTGACATTCTCATACTGGTCCCCTTGCTGAAGGCCACCACCACTGTTCAGCTCGTGTTGAGTGACGATAGCACTGTTGCCATAGAGATGATCTGAATTGGAAGATCTATCAGTAACTTTTGATGTTGATTTTGACTCGCGACTGATGGTTGCCCTTTTGTCCGGCATGGCATAGAGCGCGTCATCCAGCGGACCTTCTACTCGTGAGATGGAACTATCAGCGATCTTGTCTGTAAAATCGTAGAGAATATTGTCAATCATTCCACCATTTTCAAGATGATCTGCACTTCGTTGATCCAAGCTGGTCTCCCTCAATTCCTTAATGGAAGTAGCATACTCTGGACTCTTCCCAGATCCATCTTTGACTGATTCGTGACAAACTCCAGGATGCTCCTTTTTAATCGATGCGTTGCCAATGTGTTTATTTTCTCGTCGATCTTTCGTTTTCTTACACCGCAGGACGATAATGATTACAATCAATATCAGAATGAAAACAGAACCAAGAATGACGATAATCAGGGTCATATTACCACCACTCGTGTTTTTGTCCGAGCTGGCATTCTTGTTAGTTGGCGTGTGCTGTTTTGTTGTAGAAATTGATGAAGCTTTATAAGATAATGTCGATGGTTTATTTTGCATCGTTTGTATGAAAGAAGTCGTTGGTAGCGCAGTCGTGGGAGAGGAGGGTGGCGTGGGCTGAGTTGGTAGCACGCATGTGATCCACAACTTGGTCTCAATTTGCAGATAGAATTCTGAAAGAAGCCTGTGTAATTCAGTCACATAAATCGGAAAAGAAAAGGTGTTTCTTTGAATTACAGCCGTCCGATTCATGTTCCCGTTCAAAGTGATATATCGAGAAAGCGCCTGGCTTGTCCAATAATTATCTAGATTACACATCACTTTCATTTTAGCTGGATTCGAATGATTTGCTATTATGCAACCAGAACATCCAATGACACGTAAGACATACGTCTGATATAATGTATATCCATTATAATAGCCATAACATTGGAAGGTAGCCGAATCATTCATTCTGATGTTAGAAATATGTATATTGTTAGAATTAGCAAGACCATCGTCAGTAACACCTAGTGTAAAACGAGGATAATTGATGGAGACACCGTTCCAGTCGGCAATGAAGCTTCCATTTCTAAACCACTTCATGTTGTTATAAAGAGGTCGATAGCAGCTTAGTGTGATGTTATCTCCGATGCTAGCTAGTATAGTATCACCTTCCACTCTGCATGCAAGATTCACACAGAAAAGCACAACAAAAACAGATAAAAAAACACGAAACACATGCGATCTAATGAACGCCATCTTAGAGACAAGTTAACCCATATGATGAAAAATCCAAATCTCAGAAAACTATATTGGATGCGTTTTCATCGCTGCGTAACAATGTCAGGTAAGTTTTCCTCTCGCGGCGTCAAGACAATAACTGGCAGTATTGCGTTGATTCGTTAAAGACGGTGAAGTATCACAATGACTGCTGGACCAAGGTCTGCATTCGAAGATATAGTTCCTGAAGTCGATAGTGTGTTACGGGAATAGAGTTTTGAAGCAGGTTGTGATGAAAAGTGCGTGCGCAGGATTGGGCCGATTTGAAGAAGGGAACTATTTTCCTTTTGATAATTTTGTCATAAAAGCTCATCACGACAAATCATCGGAATATGTATTTCCCATCAAGTCCTTTTACTAACGTGGCGTAGTATTACATCAGGTTAGGTTCATGATATATTGTAAAATAAAATGTATCACATTGCTTGATCCGTACTTCCAGATATCAATGATCAGAGATTTTAATGTCAAATCTATTTTTAACGATGACGTCGATAAGAATCTCAGTCAGAATCAACCGTTACTCGTCGTGGTAATGAGTCTCGTATTTATTAGTCTAAAAACATTACTTGAATAATCATGAAAATCACGTTTCGTCATGCCTACAATTCCGCGGCAGAGCCAGAGGTTCCGAAAGATTTCAACGCTGGAAAAAAAGATACCCCGAATGCTGGGCCCCGTCTTACAAAGACTTACGATTGATCCAAATCAATCGCAAGTCCTTCAATCAATAGCAAGTTTGCAGTCTCCTATCTCTTATGTACATAGTTGCGATTAATATCAATCGCAAATAAGTTGCGATTGATATCAACTCTTTGTAAGACGGGGCCCTGGAATCTAGAACTTCATACTTCATAGTCCATGTATCTCGTTTGTCAATAAAAGATTATAATTATTATGGCAACCGGTAAATACATTCTGCCCTCTTGAGTCTAAACGTGTAAGACTTCAGCCTACTTGACAAGGAAATGATACTTGTATTAAAGTGGATCTCATCGACGCCACCATACAAACATATACTATCACTTATAGAAGCCTGACGAAACCAAAATTAGTATAGAAAGTAGTTTGTCTGTATTGTAATATGTATCTTGGAAGATGATTGGTTATATTATGACCAACATTCACACTTTCTCTCAGAAAGTAGGCGTAGCATGTATATTTTCAGTATCGCACCGAACATGATTGTAGTGTTTTTCTGTAGGTATTTCCGTGTTAGGTAAATGAAAATGATGTCATTAAAGACCAAATCCGAACTGTAAAATGAAATGGATGAATTATATATCAACGGAAAGCTTAGTTTTAAGCCATAGATTATAATAATATCAAGCTCTCTGAAAACTCAAAATCTAAAGCTTTGAAAATCGGAAGTTGTCGGCCTAAAAAATTGCTATCGACCTGATGACAATCATCTTTAAATAAGTTAAGCACGTCTCGTCGCCTCAGCTATATAGGTGAACCGGTCGCATCTTATTTTTTCGTATGTCGTCACTGTAACTTCGGTAAATTTGACCCCTGTTGACCCGTAATTTGGAGGGGAGCGGGAAATGAGGTTTTAATTTGCGTTTGTGCAATAATGAAAGGGTAAATAGTTTTTATTCCTTTATATTTTTATTCTACATTCATTCAGTTTTCCATTTATATCAAGTTGTATTTTTATCGGATAGGGTTTTTAACAAAGTTGAAGTCTGCTCGCTTTGAAGAACCTTTTACCCAGCCATATACAATGGAGAATACCGAGAGCAACTTAAATTTGCTGATGTTAAACTTCTTTGCCACTGGAGCGGCAATATAAAGAAGTACAGAAAACAACAGAAATGTTGTGATTTATGCTTATTTGCAACTTTACTCATTTACTTTCGATTTTAAGCTACAGGTTGCGCAGGGATAAAATGGTTACATTATACATGTACGTTCACATTATTGAAATATCATTCATCAGTTGTTAATAAACACCTATCATGTTAAAGATATACATGATTGTAATACAATGAAATTTCACTTTTCTTCCGTTAATGTCTAATAAGGTAGGCCCTACTTTAATAAACTTGCTTCTCACAATTCTCATTAGCAATCGGGGGAGGGGTGTTTCACAAAGATTCTAAGTCGAACTTAACTCTAAGTTGGACTTAAATATTATGGAGAGTCATTTGTAGCCTTATAATGAAATATATTCAAAAGCAAAAATTCAAGTATTGTATACTTTTCATAAATTCCACATCAAGAACATGAAATCTCCCATGATAATAGAATATATGAATGATTTGAATCAACATTTTATGCCTTCTGAAATAACTTTTACAAAATAGTTTTAAGGATGCTAACGGCTTTCCTTGATTGTTAAGTCCAACTTAGAGATAATTTCAATGTAGGATCTTTGTGAAACACCCTCCCCCCCAGGACTGATAGATGCATGCCTGCTTGAATATTTTCTCCCTTGGCTCGTGTTTCCAAGGTCGCAGAAGACAGAAAAACATAACATTGCGTTATCGTTTCAAATGTCTTGGTTGAAGAACGATTTAGAAAATCCGGATTGACTGGATTTCTTTCGTTTCTGACGAAAGAACCAAACCAACCTGTTATTTTTTACCGAGTGTACACATTTTTACAATCATTATTACAAATTGAAACATCAGTTTCTGTATGATCCAAAGACTGAGTAATATCTTGTTAACAAAATTACCCAATGACAAAACATGGTAAAAATGTTGATAATTAGAAGAGTACCAGTATTTGGTGACAGGCACTTTTAGAGAGTAAACATAATACATTTTTGTGTTAGTAAAAAATCTGTGTTTCTGATATAGAACTCATTATTTTTATCTTGTGAATAACGACTTAACGCGTACTCAATAGCTCTGCGTACAAAAACAGATTTTTACTGTTTCGGAAGATAACTAAATTGTCATTGAGAAGCGAAATCTAAACTAAGGCAAAGGATTTACACATGTACCATTCATTAAAAACATCGTGATATAAGAACACCGATACGATCATAGCCATGAAAGAAAAGATAACTCGTTACTGATGTTATTTTTATGTTCAAACTAAGGTCATAAGTAGTATTTACAATTGCATAGTGATTATTAAATTCTATTATCATGATTCTATTTAGTGTATTTTTTATCAAGTAAAAACTTTTGTAAGTACATTATTTTTGGGGTAAGCCCCCGTGCTGCAATGCATATAGCCATTATTATATATTTTCTAGATTATAAATGAACATCGTATTTTAGTCCACGAATAGTACAGCATGATCGTAGAGACTTTCGAGAAAAAAAATCAATATCAATAGCCTTGTGCATCACCTTTTGAATTGAACGAACATTACAATGAAATGTTACATTATTCTAACAAGATTTCTGTAAGCGAACGATAGGCTGCTGAAGTTACCCTTTCGCTGATTTCTTGAAATTCTCTACAATCGTGTTATACGTACAAATGTAAGGTCACCAACAAGCAATCAATGACTACAATGACTTTAAAAGTAAGCAGAGGCAATCCACTTTCTTCTACCTTGCATAAAGTAGACAATAGAAATATAACTTTTTAATTAGATCACACCTTGTACAGTTCACGGCTTTCTAAGACATCGGCTCATGACAAGACTTTACAAAATGAAATGTGATTAAAATGCAAATCAGTTTTTATCTTAATTCTCTCTCTCTAACTTCAGTAGATATTTTAGTTCGACTTTTCATTAGAAGCTTAAATTCATATCGCAGTAAGACTTAAGAAAACAGTGACGTACTGCTCGTACACTCCAAACGATGGTACTATCTAGAGTCATTAAGAGATTCCCGAACTTCCAGATACCTTTACCGATGGTGGTACACGATTCAAACACGTTTTCCAAGCCCATTTTTACCATCATTTTGTATCTAAGATTTCCATGCTACAAGATGTGGCCTCAATGTTCAGACGATCAGTGCCTCCCCCAGTAATCAACTTCAAGTCATTATTTTGTCAAAATGAAACGGAATATAGTGTCAGTATAGATTAAAAAATCGGTTTCTTGCCTTAGGGTGACAAAACATACTAAACTTTCTTGGCAAGATCGCAACAATTTTCGAAAAATCAACTCGGATGCAAATTCAATACCCTATCCTATTCAGAATACGTAATACGTCTTTGAAATATTCGCACGTTTCAAAAGGTGACTTTCAAGGAAATTGAAATAACGTTGGTTTGATTTTACGAAAATATTTGCGATCACGTTACTATTTTTTGTTTTTCAAGGTTTTTAAGATATTGATTTGATGAAATGAATATTTCAGTACTTACAACCATACTAGATTCAAATTTCACAACCATACTAGATTCGAATTTCAAAGAAAATAATAAAAAGAAAAACTTTTAATTATTCGTATTTTTTTTCTTGGTCTTATCAACCTCGGCATACAACGCATCTACACTGACTATCTCATCCTTAGGCAAGGTTGGTGTCTGTCCTGCTTCTGGAGTGGTCTTCAAGGTATTCCTCGTGGGTCCTTTATCTGGCATTTCATAGAGCGGAATCTCCTCTGCATCACCTCCTGATCCTGGCATCTTGACATTCTCATACTGGTCCCCTTGCTGAAGAGTACCCCTGATCTGCTCGTGTTGAGTGATGATAGCACTGTTACCATAGAGATGATCTGAATTGGAAGATCCATCAGTAACTTTTGATGTTGATTTTGACTCGCGATTGACGGTTGCCCTTTTGTCCGGCATGGCATAGAGCGCGTCATCCAGCGGACCTTCTACTCGTGAGATGGAGCTATCAGCGATCTGGCCTCTAGAAGCGTAGAGAATATTGTCAATCATTTCACCATTTTCACGATGATCTGCACTTCGTTGATCCGAACTGATTTCCCTCAATTCCTTAATGGAAGTAGCATTCTCTGGACCTTTCCGAGATCCATCATCAACCGATTCGTTACAAACTTCAGGATGTTCCCTTTTAATCGATGCGTTGCCAATGTTTTTATTTGCTCGTCGATCTTTCGTTTTCTTACATCGCAGAACGATAATGATTACAATTAATATCAGAATGAAAACAGAACCAAGAATGGCGATTATCATCGTTATATTGCCATCCCCCGTATTTTTATCCGAGCTGGCATTCTTGTTCTTTGGTGTGTGATGTTTTGTTGTAGAAACTGATGTAGATCTACCGACGGGCAATTTATTTGAAGCTGTATATGATAGTGTCGATGGTCTGTTTTGCGTCGTTTGTTTCAAAGAAGTTGTTGATATCGTAGTTGTAGGAAAGGAGGGTTGCGTGGGTTGAGTTGGTAGCATGCATGTGATCCTCGACTCGGTCTCAATTTGCAGATAGAATTCTGAACGAAGCCTGTTTAAATCAGTCTTATAAATCGAAAAAGAAAAGGCGCTCCCTTGAATTACAGCCGGCCGATGTATGTTCCCGTTCAAAATTATCTCTTTTTCAAGCGTCTGGCCTGTCATGTAGTTATCCAGAGTACAAATCACTTTAATTTTATCTGTATTTGAATGGTTTGCTGTAATGCAACTAGAACATGTAATTACACGTAAGTCATACGATTGAAAGTCATTCCCATAAAGGCCCTGACATTGGAAGGTAGCCGAATCATTCATTCTGATGTTAGAAATATATATATTGTTAGAATCAGGAATATTATATTGGGTAACGCCTTGTGTATAACGAGGATCATTGATGAAGACACCTTGCCGGCTGGCAAATAATGTTCCAGACCTATTCCTATACCACCGCTTGTAGTTATCATACACACCATCAGGTCGAGAGCAGCTTAGTGTGATATCATCTCCGATGTAAGCATATTTTAATAATGTATCACCTTCCACTCTGCATGCAAGATCCACACAGAAAAGTACAACAAACACAGAAACAAAAACACAAAACATCTGTGATCGAATGAACTGCATCTTGAAACCAAGTTTAGTGAACAATGATGAAAATCCAATTCTAAGAAGACAATATTGGATGCGCTTTGATCGCTGCGGAACAATGTCAGATAGGTTTTCCTCTCGCGGCGTCAAACTAGTAACTGGTAGTATTGCGTTGATTCGTTAAAGACGGTGAAGTACCACAATGACTGTTTGATTATTGTCTGCATTCGATGATATAGTTCCTGAAGTCGATAGTGTGTTACGGGAATGGAGTTTTGAAGCAGGTTGTGATGAAAAGTGCGTGCGCAGGATTGGGCCGATTTGAAGAAGGGAACTATTTTTCTTTTGATAATTTTGTCATAAAACCTCATCACGACACATCATCGAAATAACTATTTCCCATCATGTTTTGTATCTGTAGCGGCGTGATATTACTTTCATTTCGTGATCTAGGTACACACCATAATTGTAAAATTAATAAATTTGTCACATTGCTTGATCCGTACCACCAGGTATCAATGATTAGTGATATAGCAATGATCTTCTGTTAAGATCATTGCGATTTTAATGTCGAATCTATTTCTAACAATGACCTCGATACAAATCCCAGCATGATCCTCTGTTACTCATATTGTTGAAGAGTCTCGTATCCATTAGTCTAAAAACATTTCGCGAAGCACGGAAGCTTTGGCCTTTCGTAGATTCATGAAATTATAAGAGAAAAAAGGTGATTCGTTGTTCCATTCTCGACTCTTAATCCTTGTCAGAATTCAGTTCCCCCCTCCTGCGATTTGCGCGGAGGCTTAACGTTTCATTAAATTATTAGAGAAAGAAGATGATTCGTTGTACTGTCATCGACTCTTTATCCTTGTCTGAATTGGGTTATCCCCCCCCCCCTCCCGCGCAAAGCGCGGAAACTTTGACGTTTCATTAAATTATTAGAGAAAGAAGACGATTCGTTGTACCGTTCTCGACTCTTAATCCTTGTCTGTATTGAGTTCCCGCCCCCCCCCCCCATCTCGCGCGCAAAGCGCGGGGGCTATGACGTTTCATTAAATCATAAGGGAAAGGAGACGATTCTTTGTACCATTCTCGACTCTTAATCCTTGTCTGAATTCAGTTTTCCCTTGCCCGCGCGTAACGCGTAAGCTTTGACGGTTCATTAAGTTATTAGAGGAAGAAGACGAATCGTTTTACCATTCTCGACTCTTAATCCTTGTCTGAATTCAGTTCGCCCTCCCGCGCTTTGCGCGGAAGCTTAACCTTTCATTAAATTATTAGAGAAAGAAGATGATTCTTTGTACCGTCATCGACTCTTTATCCATGTCTGAATTGAGTCCCCCCCCCCCCCCCCTTCCGCGCGAAGCGCGAAAGCTTTGACGTTTCATTAAATTATTAAAGAAAGAAGACGATTCGTTGTACCGTTCTCGACTCTTAATCCTTGTCTGAATTGAGTTCCCGCCCCCCCCCCTTTCGCGCAAAGCGCGGAAGCTTTGACGTTTCATTAAATTATAAGGGAAAGGAGACGATTCTTTGTACCATTCTCGACTCTTAAACCTTGTCTTAATTCAGTTTTCGCCTGCCCGCGCGTAGCGCGTAAGCTTTGACTCTCGACTCCCAATCCTTGTCTGAATTCAGTTGCCCCCCCCCCCCCTCCCGAGCGATGCGCGGAAGCTTTGACAATTCATTAAATTATTAGAGAAAGAAGACGATTCGTTGTACCGTTCTCGACTTGTCAGAATTTTCAAAAATGTTTCTTTGTCTGCTCCTTTTTCGTCATATGTCCTCTTACTGCCCCTACCGCACCTGGCTACGCGCCTGCTTTAAATGGAAAATGAAACAATCATGACTGTGATAGCACACAATTAGGTTAGTAGAAATGAAAGGGAAAAAAGATCTATTACACCAACCATGGATAAATCACGGCCGGGAGCGTCATAGTTTTGTGTTATCGGGCGAGGGCCGGGGCTTTAGCGACCAAGCGAGATTTTGCAATGTTGAATGCTGAAATTATGCATTCTAGAAAATCCCTAAGCCCAGTATGTATACGTTCTTTCCGCTATATTTCTTTCTAGCTATATTTCTAAATTTCCTGGGGGACGTGTCCCCCTAGCGGGCCCAGGATTGCCACCCCTGTCCATGATTACTACCAACGTGAGTTCAAATACAGGCACAAGCGAGTTGGTATGAGCTGAGTCCAAATGAAGGGCAAAATAAGAGTTGTGAAGCGGCCCTACCGTTAATTTAAAATTTGACGGTTGAGTATATAACTTCTATTTAAAAGACATCCAAAATATTGTGCCCTTTTCAAATTTCTCACTTAAGAGTGATGATCGCAGGGGCTGTTCTTAACGTTTAACTTTGAATCCGCGGCTCGAGATTTTATGCGGCCGGCCCGGCCCCCCTCTATTCATTAACGTTTGCCAAGCCTTCTGGAATGACCCCAAATCTCCCGATTACAGTTTGCCCTTATTCGTCGTTACTGTCACTTGGCGCCATTTCCTTGTCTTTCCCCCTTTCTCACCCGACTTTTCTTTTCCCCACCCCCCCCCCCCCCCCACCCACTCAGTGTTATCTAGGGTACGCACGTCTCTGTTCCCTCTTTTTGAAATCACCCCTCTTTCTCCGGTGTGTAAAGTCAGTACGGGCCGGATTTTTGTGTATTACGGGCCGGACTTTGTTGCGTGAAAAGTAGGCTAACTCTTTATCGGAAATTTGGGGAACATAAATTCGGTTTCTCCGACCCAGCTGTGGGAGGGAGGGGGGGGGGGGGTGGCTTCTTCTTTATCTTTTTTCTTCTCTTCTTCTTTCTTTTCTCTTCTCCTTTTTTTCTCCTCTTCTCCTTTCTTTTTTTTTCTCTTCTTTTCTTCCTCTTTTTTTTCTTCCTTTTTTTTGCGCCGCCAATAGGGGGGGGGGGGGTGCCGCGGCCGTTTCGCCCCCCCCCCCCTGGATCCGCCACTGGATTGGCGTCTTATTTTGTTTACAAGCGACAGATTCCTTTATTTTTGTATCGCTGCATTTGTCATCAAAATAAAACCATGCGCGGGGTTTCGAGTGAGACAATAGATTATACATTTAGCCTGACGGTAGTGAAGTAAGAGAAAGAACTCAAGAGAAGATGAAAACACAGGCACTGAAAATGTGTGAGATGTCATGGGACATCGTCTGCTTGTGCAAGTCATGTCCATACTGTGATCTCACACATCTCAGCAGCGTTCGGAGAGCTCTTCAGGTGCTATGCCGGGGCTGTATTTAAACGTTTTGTAATTTATAATAATCATTACTTCGAATGTTTCCAAGCATTGAATTTTGATAACCGGGTCGAATCAAAGTTTCAACTTTGCAATAATGAAAATAAAGTTAGTTTTAAAATCAATGAATATCTATACTTTAATGATCATGAAAATCACGTTTCGTCAAGTATCTTTTCGGTGTATTCTGCCCTGTTGAGTCTAGATGTGTTAAGACTTCAATCTACTTGACAAGGAAACGACACTTGAAGTGGATCTATTGACTGTCCAAATACATACGATCACTTCATAACGAAACCAAAATTATATACAAGAAAGTTGCTTGTCAGCATTGTAATATGTATTTTGGAAGATGAGTGGTTATGATTATATCATGACCAAAATTGACACTTTTTCTCAGAAAGTAGGCGTTGCATAGATATTTTTAATATCGTACAGAATATATTTTGTTTTTCTGTAAGTATTTTCGTGTTAGGTACTTTATTTAATTTGATTCTCATAATTGTCATTAGCGATTAGGACTGTGGATTCATAGATGCCTTTGAAAACAATTCTCCACTGCATCGTGTTTCCAAGGTCGC
This sequence comes from Strongylocentrotus droebachiensis, assembly GCA_035222895.1. NCBI lineage: Eukaryota > Metazoa > Echinodermata > Echinoidea > Camarodonta > Strongylocentrotidae > Strongylocentrotus > Strongylocentrotus droebachiensis. The sequence goes on along the minus strand of JAVYIG010004510.1, from coordinate 82,529 downwards.
ACAAGGCATAGAACCATAACATTGTGATATCTTTTCAAATGTCATGATTAAGACAGATTTCTTCTGTTCTATATCTCTAGTGTACAATAAATCATTTTCCGTTCTGGATCAGTTACAAAGGGTGAAATTTATCATTTCAGTGTTTGATAATTCATTTCCCTTTTCAGTTCAGTTACAAACCTTTGAATTTATTATTGTGATTATTATTATTATTGTATAAAGCCATTTTCCCTTTATCATTCTACTTTTATATTATGATTCGTTTTCCTCGTGGATTAGTTTCAAAGGTTGAAATATATCTTATTCTAGTTTTATATCATGATTCTTTTTCCTTGTGGATCAGTTTCAAAGGTTGATATCTATAATTTTTACTGGAAAATGAAAATAATATACAAGGCCTCATAATAGTACTAAAATGGAATATCGTTTGTAATGATGTGTGGTTTGCATGATAATTCATCACAAACTTTGTCTATTTTGTTTTGTCTATCTACGAATTCATTAATCTATCAGGTCAAATGGAATAGAATGACAACAAATGCTTGAAGCGTTGGCAAGGAATGTCCTCACTTCTTGTACTTTTCGAAAGGGTCGCTTGCACTGTATAGCAGCTATTGGATAATGATGAGATCCTCTTTAGGGCGCTCATCCTCCATCTCCCCCTCTCTGTCTCGCTATCTTTCTTTGGTTAACAGTTTTAAAACACGCATCGCTGTAATGTTGACAGCTTGAAGAAACAATATGGATTAATAATATGTCCTATTTGCAGGACAAAAAATGATAAGGTTAAATTCCAACGGCATATGAAAGAAAATACCTTTTTAGAACTTCCCTCAAAAGGAAAGGGTTTGAAAATGGCTTTCGGGGGGAAAATAACGACCATTAGTTGTCGAATCGACATATTAGTAATAATCTGATTTTCAGATCCTTGTACCGCATGGTCGTACGTTTTGTGCCGCGCAAAGATTCAATCAGTTTAATTTTGGCCATTACAAGTAGTGGGTTATTGATGTAGACAACTAATGCTCATGTACCGGTTATAGCTCATGTTATGTATGTTATTACCAAAGAAAAAAAGATGTCAGTCAGTCACTCAAAAGTGTCTGATAGGGAAGTCTAGAAAGTAAACGGGTTTTCTTGCATAATTTTTTTTTTTTTTAATTTTTTATTTAGGTTTTATTTCCACATTAACTGCATATGAAAAGAATTTACAACAGTAATAAAAACGATGTAATGGCAAGTTATTAAATACATATGATGCTAACAATAACCTGCAGTAATGAGGAGCAAACCTTGGAAGCATTATGCCTGTAATTAAGGTTTCCTTTACATAATACATTTGTTACATAATATATAAAACAAAAAACAAAACAAAAGAACAAAAACGGGTGTGTGGTGCAGCCAATTTGAATACTAGGACACTGCTAACGTTTATATTTCACAGATAGGACATACATGACATATTTATAATTCTTGCAAATTTCTACAGAATTTGATGTTGGCTGCAAAAGGGACATAGTATCTTTAACACCTCCCCCCCCCCCCCCCCACCCCCCCCCCCCCCCCCGAAGCGTGTGGAATCACGTCCTGGCTCAAGGGTTATAAAACCCCAGCGCGTTCGTGCCATTCCTTATTCCCGTTCAACTTCAACGATTCAAGCTGTGCAAATGAAGACATTCAAGTGAAGCCCCCATCACACCAAACTAGTTCGCATTACGTTTTGTAAAATGTTGCTAAACGTGCTCAAACTGTGTGCGAGCGGAGTGAATGTAGAAGCAACTGTTTACGACCTGTTTAAGAACTTTATGAACGGGCTCGGACTGGCTTGGACGGGAAGAGTGCTCTAAAACTTTGAGCCTGTTGTAAAATGTCCCCGTTCGGCAATTAGACCGACTGACAACGTACTTAAAACGAGATGGACGTACTACGAACGGAATCGCCGTACTTCGGTCCTACTAGGAACGTGTTACAAACTAGTTAGAATGGTTTGGACGTATTGGGAACGAGGTAGAACTAGTTATGAACTTGTTTAAACTGATTAGCGAGCTTAGTGAGCGCGAAACGCGATCAAATAGCTAAAGATATAACACCAAATTCGGTGCATGGCACTGTTCTAAAAAATTATGCTGCAGCAGATTAACGTTGCATGAATAAAATGTGTTCATTTTATGAATTATTCTGCTTGGTGAGCGCGAAATTCGATCGAAAAGCTAAAGATTCATCACACCAAATTCGGTGCATGGGACTGATCTCGAAAATTATGCTGCAACAGATTGGCGATGCGCAAACAAAATGTGTTCATTTCATGAATTATTCTGCAACAATTTTGATTTAAGAGAAATTACAGACATGAAAATGTGTTAATTTAAGAGAATTCACGCTTCCACCACTCTCCGGTTCTAGAATTAGGTCAATTGGGTCCATTTTGTGACTTCAATTTGATGTTTCGTGCCTACAAAAGATTGCTTACGAACATGTATCGTCACAGTTTGCGAACGACGGCAAAACAAGGGCGAACGCGTTCGAAAATTCTGCTACGAACGATGAGCTCGTCGATGCGCATGCGCACTGCTTCAAAAGTGACCGCATACGTCGCAGTCCACTAGTGAACGTGCAAATCGAAAAGTCCCTTATGAACGGTCTAGGATCGTATTATAAACATTATTAACACATTATAATGATTCTACCCCGACCATTACACGCTTTTTTCGATTTTCTAGGACGGTTCCGGAACGTAGTGAGAACTAGTTTGGTGTGATAGGAGCTTAGCTGATGATAATTGATGCTCGACCACAGCACGTTGTAATACGTTCCTAGTAGGATCAAAGAAAGGGAGTTCCGTTCATAGTACGGCAATCAGTCCGTTTGTAGTACGTCCTCCTCGTTTTCAATTCGTTGTCAATAATTATGTCTAATTGCAGGACGGGGACAATTTTGAACAGGCTCACAGTTCTAGAGCACTCTCCTGTATAGCCAGTCCGAGCCCGTCCATGAAGTTCTTAAACAGATCGTTAACAGTTGCTACTACGTTCAACTCTGTTCGCACACAGTTTGAGCACGTTTGGCAACATGTTCCAGAACGTATTGAGAACTAGTTCGGTGTGATGGGGGCTTTAGTACGGTGTAAACCTTCGTCGATTTAATATTTTATTGTCATCATAAAAAAGGAAAGTACATGGTCAGTGGGAATAGGAAGATGGGCACCCCTCCCTAATTTTGAGTAATGGGACAAAGTTGATTTTCCTTTTCCCACCCCCGAGAGATAACTTACAACGCACAAACACTACACGTATGCAAACAACTCTTGTTCGGGCAGCCGAGCCGGAATAGGGGGGGGGGGGGGGGGGGGGGAACAGGGCAGTAAGTATTTAGTGTCTTCAGGTGTTCTCAATGACTTAAAAATGACACCTTATCGTCAAATAGTGCCCTCGAAACTAGTCAATTGGCGATCCAGCTTCAGCCTTAATATGGCCCAAGGAGTCGGGAACTTCTGGTGCCAAGTTTATATTGTGATTGTATATTTTAAGGGAGTTGCTGTAACAGACATCTGACATAATGTTAATTGTTCATACGCAAAGGGCCTGTGATCGTATAATAAAATCCTGCGTTACTTTTCCTTTGAACAATGCCTTTTTAAAGAGGAGCACTTTCGATGTTTAAGAGTATAGGCCCCCCTCAAAAAAAAAAAAATCAAGCACCTATTTCCACTCTGTGTTTATAATTTTGATCTAGACCATACACGTTTAGACGCTATCGATAAGTACAGAAAACAACAAAAATTTGAGCATTATGCTTACTTATTTGCAATTTAAATTATTTAATTTCGATATCGGTCTACATGTTGCGGGGGATAAAAATGGTTTGAGAACGAAGAAATTACTTATTTTCTAGATTATAAAAGTGAACAGCGTATTACATCCCTTTTCCCGAGCACATCTACAGAAAGCAGTTTCAATAGCCATGTGAATCACCTTTAGAATGGAACGAACATTACAACCACATGTTCATTATTGTAGCAACATTTATGTAGGCACACGATAGGCTGTTACCCTTTAGCTCATTTCTTGTCTCTACAATCGTGTTGTACGTACACATTTAAGGTCACCAGCAAGCAATCAATGACAACGTCTTTAAAGCAAGCACAGGCAATCCACTTCCTTCCACCTTGTAGAAATATAGAACTAAAACCATTTCATCAGATTACACCGTTTTTTATTACTTCTTTTTACAGAATGTTACATACACGACATTCATAGATTATCGGCTCATGATAAGAATTCACAAAAAGCGAAAATTGGTTATTATTCAAATCTGTTTGATCTTAAAGCCCCACTGCACTACTTATAGGTACTTGCGCCCTCTATATAGCAAACAATGTCGCATCGGTGACCATTGGTCCCCCATGGTCCCCTTTTTCTTACGTTAATTGAGAGCTGATTTGATGAGATAACCACCTGTCAGTGACCATGCAGGGAGGTCTAATCCCTCCTGGCCAAACTAGTACAGATAGGCTCTAATTCTCTTCTTTTTTCTTTCTTTTTAGCAGATGTTTCTGCATTTATTGATAAATCAAATATAAAACAATCAAATAACAATAATAGTATATAATATAATTAATTTACATAAAGAGTGACAACTTAAATACACATATATAAAAATGCATATATATATATATATATATATATATATATATATAATTGAAAACTTGTGCAGATGAAGTAAATGTTCGTATTGTATTTTTAAACTTCGAAACATAGTTTAGTTTTAATTTTCATTACATATCATATCGCTGTAAACACTTAAGAAAACAGTTGTACATTTTGTACACTCCAAACGATGGTATTATCTAGAATCATTAAAAGATTCCTGTGCTTGTCTGACGAGCAGGTGACTTTAAAATGTTCGTACATATTAAGGAAGGAGCTCCCGGCAAAACATTCACATTAGTGTGAAATACGTTAATATAAGCATTTTTGCACAACTTATGTAACTATTATGAAACAAAATATAAAAAATATACATTATTTATATTGTGTTTACATAAACTATTCTCCCCAGAGAATAAATATTCAATTTAATTTCATGATCATATCAATGCATGCCAATAGTGAGCTGAGAATTAAATCTTGACATTTTCCATAATTGATTCCCATTGATTAATACTTGTTTTGCATTTATTAGCTCAGTGACTCATTTATGTAAGCGTCACTGAAAAAAAAATAATTTGAAAACGGATATTGGCTGTGTGTATTGGAATAATGCAGGGGTAATCGGTCAGGAAAATGGCGACGCAAGTAGTATTTATATATTTTTTTAAATTTTATTTTTCATTTTGTGTATGTATCCATGTTATCGCGCTGTTCAAATTGCTGCCAATAATCAATAGCCAGAATAATCGGGGCGCAAAGGGAATGGAATGTGTTCAAATAAGAGCAGTTTGATAGGCATTCGAGATCAATTGGAAGAATCGAGTACAGAATGGAGACCAATCATTACAGATACTGTAATGATTCGACTTAAATTTGTATTTACATCATATAATTCACGCTCAAACTATGTTTGAATGACAAAACACAAGGGAGAAAATGGGTTGCGTGTATCTATGCCTACGTTCTTCCTAAATACTCTTCACAAGGTACGATATTTTGATATTTTAAAGATTTTACTCAAGGTGATGTGCTAATTTTATTTCATCTCTTTTTCATAGTTCAAATATATTCCGGTAGGCTGTTTAAATCACCATGGTCATGGTGTTCACGATCAAAACTAATCCATGATCTACAAAAAGCCGTTCTAATTTTAATATTCAAAATTATCACGCAGAGGTCATATATACATTTTATATTATCAATATAACATCGTAAAAGGTTTTATCTTTTTATTTCTTGATTCATTAATGAATGCAGTAGTTATCGGGGCGCTTGTGAAGTAAAAGTGCGTCTGAGTCTGGTTTAAAATATATTTTGAATCACTTATTATTTGTGATACAACTTCAAGTATAGTTCAGCATGACAAAGGAGGAAAACATTTATCGTTTCAATTATGTTAGTAGTGGATAACTGCCTTGTTTTGTATAATGGTAACATTAAAATACGAGTTATATCTCTAGTGTACAATAAATCATTTTCCTTTCTGGATCAGTTACAAAGGGGTGAAATTTATTATTTCAGTGTTTGATAATTCATTTCCCTTTTCAGTTCAGTTACAAATCTATGAATTTATTATTGTGATGTATAACAAGTCATTTTCCCTTGGATCAGTTTTAAAGGTTGAAATTTATCATTCTACTGTTATATTATGATTCGTTTTTCTTGTGGATCAGTTTCAAAGGTTGAAATTTATCTTATTCTATAGTTTTATATCATGATTCTTTTTCCTTGTGGATCAGTTTCAAAGGTTGATATTTATAATTTTTACTGGAGATTGAAAAAAATATAAAGGGTCTCATAATAGTACTAAAATGGAATATCGTTTGTAATGATGTGTTGTTTGCATGATAATTCATCATAAACTTTGTCTTGTCTATCTACGAATTCATCAACCTATCAGGTCAAATGGAATAGTATGACAAAAAATGCTTAAAGCGTTGGCAAGGAATGTCCTCCTTTTAAGGTGTTAGTTTAAACATTTACTATTCAAAAAGATGCCGAACACTCTAATAGCAGCCGATGTTGTGGCAAGATTCAAAAACCTTTCGGAACCCCCTTTTCCAAACATGTTGCATGTAAGATTTTAATGCTACACAATGTGGCTTCGATGTTCAGATGGTTAAACCCTTCCCCAATAATCATCTTCAAGCAAATCTTTTGTCGAAATGTAACCAAATATTTGACAGTATTGATTCGTAAATTGGCTACCTGCCTTTAGGCGACACCTCTTTGAGATTTTGACTTGATAAAATTAAAGTTCAAAGCAATGTACCTTTGAACCACATTTGAATTTGAAAAGTTAATCATTTGATTTAAAAAAATGTTTTCGTTTTTTTTTTTTGTCTAATAAACCTCGATATACAACGCATCAACACTGACTACCTCATCCTTAGACAAGGTTGATGTCTGTCCTGCTTCTGGAGTGGCCTTCAAGGTATTCCTGGTGGGTCCTTTATCTGGCATTTCATAGAGCGCGATCTCCTCTGCATCATCTCCTGATCCTGGTATCTTGACATCGTCATACTGGTCCCCTTTCTGAAGGGTACCCCTGATCTTCTCGTGTTGAGTGATGATAGCACTGTTGCCATAGAAACGATCTGAATTGGAAGATCCATCAGTAACATTTGATGTTGATTTTGACTCACGATTAGTTCCCCTCAATTCATTCATGGAGGTAGCATACTCTGGACCCTTCCGAGATCCATCTTTAACCGATTCGTAACAAACTTCAAGATGCTCCTTTTTATCTGGTTGATCTTCACTTCTTTGATCCAAGCTGGAATCCCTCAATTCCTTAATGGAAGTGGCATACTCTGAACCCTTCCGAGATCCATCTTCAACCGATTCGTAACGAACTTCAGGATGCTCCTCTTTAATCGATGCGTGGCCAGTGTCTTTATTTTCTCTTCGATCTTTCGTTTTCTTACACCGCAGAACGATAATGATAACAATCAATATCAGAATGAAAACAGAACCAAGAATGACGATAATCAGGGTTATATTGCCATCCCTCGTGTTTTGGTCTGAGCTGGCATTCTTGTTCTTTGGTGTGTAATTTTTTGTTGTAGATATTGATGTAGATCTACTAGCCGGCAAGTTGTATAATGTTAATGGTCTATTTTGCGTCCTTTGGTTAAAAGAAATCGTTGGTAGCGTATAGTCTCAGGAGAAGAAGATGGTGTTGGCTGGGTTGATAGCATGCATGTGATCCGCGTCTCGGTCTCAATTTGCAGATAGAATTGTGAAGGAAGCCTGTTTAATTCAGTCACAGAAATCGAAAAAGAAAGGGTGTTTTCATCAATTACAGTCGTATATCCGTTCCCATTGAAAGTGACATGTTTATTATCAACCGTCTGGTCGGTCCAATAATTATCCAGAATACAAATCACTTTCATCTTATCTGGATTCGAATGATTTGCTATTATGCAACCAGAACATCCAATGACACGTAAGTCATACGTCTGATATAATATATATACATTATAATAGCTATAACATTGGAAGGTAGCCGAATCATTCATTCTGATGTTAGAAATATGTATATTGTTAGAATTAGCAAGACCATCGTCGGCAACACCTAGTGTAAAACGAGGATCATTGATGTAGACACCTAACCGGTCGGCAATGAATGTTCTATTTCTATACCAGTTTTTGTCGTTATAAGATTGATGGCAGCTTAGTGTGATGTTATCTCCGATGCTAGCTAGTATAGTATTTCCTTCCACTCTGCATGCAAGATCCACACAGAAAAGCACAACAAACACAGTCACAAACGCACTAAACACTTGCGATCGAATGAACTCCATCTTGGAACCAAGTTTAGTGAACAATGATGAAAATGCAAATCTAAGAAGACAATATTGGATGCGCTTTGATCGCTGCGGAACAATGTTAGGTAGGTTTTCCTCTCGCGGCGTCAAACTAGTAACTGGTTGTATCGTTGATTCGTTAAAGACGGTGAAGTATCACAAGGAATGTTTGACCATTGACTGCATTCGATGATATTGTTCCTGAAGTCGATAGTGTATTACGGAAATGGAGTTTTGAAGTAGGTTTTGCTGAAAAGTGCGTGCGCAGGATTGGGCCGATTTGAAGAAGGGAACTACTTTTTTTTCTGATAATTTTGTCATAAAACTTCATCACGACACATCATCGACAAATCTATTTCCCATCATGTTTTTTTTTATCTTAGTGGCGTAATATTACTTTCATTTCGTGATCTAGGTACACGATATATTGCAAAATGAATACATTTGTCACATTGCTTGATCCGTACCACCAGATTTCAATGATCAGTGATATAGCAATGATCTTTTGTTAAGATCAGTGCAATTTTAATGACGAATCTATTTCTAATGACGATCTCGATACAAATCCCCGCATGATCCTCTGTGACTCGTATTGGTGATGAGTCTTGTATTTATTAGTTTAAAACAAATATTCCTTGATGATCATGAAAATCACGTTTCGTCATGCCTGAAGTGCCGCGGCAGAGCCAGGTTCCAAAAAGATTTTACTGCTGGAAAAAAAGATACCCAACATTCTGTAAGCTATAACGTCATAGTATAGTACATGTTTCTCGTTCCTTAATAAAAGATTATATTGAAACCGGTAAATGTATTCTGCCCTCTTGAGTCTAGATGTGTTAAGACTTCAATCTACTTGACAAGGTAACGACACTTGTATTGAAGTGGATTCATCGACTGTCCAATCACATACTATCATTTAGAAGCCTAATGAAACCCAAATTGTATACATAGAAAATATCTTGTAAGCATTGTAATATGAATCTCAGAACATGATTCTGATATTATGACCAACATCAGAAAGTAGGCATGGCATAGATATCTTCAGTATCGCACAGAGCTTTCGTTAAGTAGTTCCTTATTAGGTAAATGAAAAATTATGTCATTAAAGAACATATCCGAACCGTAAAATGAAATGGATGAATATATCAACGGAAAGCTTGGTTATAAGCCATAGATTATAATAATATCAATCATAATTATGCCATTAAGTGTCTGTAGAGGAGTATAAGCTCTCTGAAAACTCAAAATCTAAAGCTTTGAAAATCGGAAGTTGTCGGCCTAAAAACTTGCTATCGACTTGATGACAATCATCTTTAAATATGTGGAGTACGCATATTCACAATAGGTGAACCGGTCGCAGATTTCAGTATAGCTCAATCTGGGCTCGCTATGGTACGAAAAAATAAGACGCGAACCGGCCGGGTCCACATGTTATGTCGTCATTGTAACTTCGGCAAATTTGACCCCTGTTGACCCGTAAATTGGAGGGGAGCGGAAAATGAGGTTTTAATTTGCTTTAGTGCAATAATTAAAGGGTAAACAGTTTTTATTCCTTTATATTTGTATTCTACATACATTCAGTTTTCCATTTATATCGAGTTGTATTTTCATCGGATAGAGTTTTTAACAACGTTGAAGTCTGCTCACTTTGAAGAACCTTTTACCCAGCCATATACAATGGAGGATACCGAGAGCAACTTAAATTTGCTGATGTTAAACTTCTTTGCCACTGGACCGGCAATATAGAGAAGTAAAGAAAACAACAGAAATGTTGTGATTTATGCTTATTTGCAACTTTACTCATTTACTTTCGATTTTAAGCTACAGGTTGCGCAGGGATAAAATGGTTACATTATACATGTACGTTCACATTATTGAAATATCATTCATCAGTTTTTAATAAACACCTTTCATGATAAAGATACATGTAATACAATGAAGTTTCACTTTTCTTCCGTGAAATGTCTAATAAGGTAGGCCCTACTTTAATAAACTTGCTTCTCACAATTCTCATTAGCGATCGGGGAGGGGTGTTTCACAAAGATTCTAAGTCGAACTTAACTCTAAGCCTTATAATGAAATATATTCAAAAGCAAAAATTCAAGTATTGTAGAATTTTCATGAATTCCACATCAAGAACATGAAATCTCCCATGATAATAGAAAATATGAATGATTTGAATTTTATGCCTTTTGAAATATCTTTTACACAATATTTTCACGGATGCTAACGGCTTTCCATCATTGTTAAGTCCAACTTAGAGATAAGTTCAACTTAGCATCTTTGTGAAACACCCCCCCCCCCCCCCCCCAGGACTGATAGATGCATTCCTGTTTGAATATTTTCTCCCTTGGCTCGTGTTTCCAAGGTCGCAAAAAACAGAAAACCATAACTTTCGTTTAAAATGTCTTGATTAACCGGAGTAATATCTTGTTAACAAAATTACCCAATGACAAATCATGGTAAAAATGTTGATAATTAAAAGAGTACCAGTATTTGGTGACAGGCACTTTTAGAGAGTAAACATAATACATTTTTGTGTTAGTACAAATTCTGTGTTTCTAATATAGAACTCATTATTTTTATCTTGTGAATGACGACTTAACGCGTACTCAATAGCTCTGCGTACAAAAACAGATTTGTACTGTTTCGGAAGATAACTAAATTGTCATTGAGAAGCGAAATCTAAACTAAGGCAAAGGATGTACACCTGTACCATTCATTAAAAACATCGTGATATGAGAACACCGATACGATCATAGCCATGGTAGAAAAGATAGCTCGTTACTGATGTTATTTTTATGTTCATACTAAGGTCATAAGTAGTATTTACAATTGCATAGTGATTGTTAACTTCTATTATTATGATTCTTTTTAGTGTATTTTTTATCAAGTAAAAACTTTTGTACGTACATTATTTTTGGGGTAAGCCTCCGTGCTGCAATACATATAGCCATTATTATTTATTTTCTAGATTATAAAGTGAACATCGTATTTTAGTCCACGAAGAGTACAGCACGATCGTAGAGATTTTCGAGAAAAAAAATCAATATAAATAGCCTTGTGCATCACCTTTTTAATTGAACGAACATTACATTGAAATGTTCATTATTCTAACAATATTTTTGTAAGCGAACAATAAGCTATCGTGTTATAGGTAAAACTTTTAGGTCACCAGCAAGAAATCAATGACTGACTTTAAGTGTAAGCAGAGGCAATCCACTTCTTCCTACCTTGCAGAATCGGTATAAAGTATAGACAATTTAAATATAAAGTTTTTTTCATTCGATTACACATTTTACAGTACACGACATTATAATAATAATAATAATACAATATTTATATAGTGCAAAATAAACAAAAACATTCTAAGACATCGGCTCATGACAAGACTTTACAAAAATGAAATGTGATTAAAATGCAAATCGGTTTTTATCTTATTTCTCTCTCTAACTTCAGTAGATATTTTAGTTCGACTTTCATTAGAAGCAAACATTCATATCGCAGTAAGACGTGAGAAAACAGTCGTACTGTTCGTACAATCCAAAAGATAATGCTATCTAAAGCTATTAAAAGATTCCCGAATTCGTCACCCCAGCAAATTGCTTTACCGATGGTGGTACACGATTTCAACACGTTTTCCAAGCCCATGTTTACCATCATATTGTACGTAAGATTGTCTGACCTACAAAATGTGGCCTCAATGTTCAGACGATCAGTGCCTCCCTCAGTAATCAACTTCAAGTCATTATTTTGTCAAAATGTAACGAAATATTGTTTCAGTATAGATTCTAAAATCGGTTTCTTGCAAAACACACTAAACACGATCGCAACAGTTTCGAAAAATCAACCGCGGGTGCAAATTCAATACCCTATTCAATACGTAATACGTCTTTGTAATATTCGCACGTTTCAAAAGGTGACTTTCAAGGAAATTGAAATTACGTTGGTTTGATTTTACGAAAGTAGTTGCGATCACGTTACTATCTATAAAAAAAAGATATTTATTTGATGAAATAAATATTTAAAGCAAATACAACCATACTAGATTCGAATTTAAAATAAAAAATAAAAATAAAAACATTTAATTATTCGTATATTTTTTCTTGGTCTTATCAACCTCGGCATACAACGCATCAACACTGACTACCTCATCCTTAGGCAAGGTTGGTGTTTGTCCGGCTTCTGGAGTGGCCTTCGAGGTATTCTTGGTGGGTCCTTTATCTGGCATTTCATAGAGCGGAATCTCCTCTGCATCACCCCCTGATCCTGGCATCTTGACATTCTCATACTGGTCCCCTTGCTGAAGGCCACCACCATTGTTCAGCTCGTGTTGAGTGATGATAGCACTGTTGCCATAGAGATGATCTGAATTGGAAGATCTATCAGTAGCTTTTGATGTTGATTTTGACTCACGACTGATGGTTGCCCTTTTGTCTGGCATGGCGTAGAGCGCGTCATCCAGCGGACCTTCTACTCGTGAGATGGAGCTATCAGCGATCTTGTCTCTAGAAGCGTAGAGAATATTGTCAATCATTTCACCATTTTCACGATGATCTGCACTTCGTTGATCCAAACTGGTTTCCCTCAATTCCTTAATGGAAGTGGCATACTCTGGACCTTTCCGAGATCCATCATCAACTGATTTGGTATTAACTTCAGGATGCTCCTTTTTAATCGATGCATTGCCAATGTGTTCATTTTCTCGTCGATCTTTCGTTTTCTTACATCGCAGAACGATAATGATAACAATCAATATCAGGATGAAAACAGAACCAAGAATGACGATAATCAGGGTTATATTGCTATCCCTCGTGTTTTGGTCCGAGCTGGCATTCTTGTTAGCTGGTGTGTGCTGTTTTGTTGTAGAAATTGATGAAGCTTTATAAGATAATGTCGATGGTTTATTTTGCGTCGTTTGTATGAAAGAAGTCGTTGATATCGAAGTCGTGGGAAATGAGGGTGGCGTGGGCTGAGTTGGTAGCATGCATTTGATCCTCGACTCGGTTTTAATTTGGAGATAGAATTCTGAAGAAAGCCTGTTTAATTCAGTCACAGAAATCGAAAAGGAAAAGGTGTCTCTTACAATTACAGTCGGATATATGTTCCCGTTGAAAGTAATATTTTTATTAAGCCTCTGGCTTGTCCAATAATTTTCCAGAGTACAAACCACTTTCCTTTTATCCGGGTCTAAATTGTTCGTTGTAATGCAATCAGAACATCCAATGACACGTAAGTCATACGCCTGCCAGATATAGTTAATAAGATAGTTATAACATCTGAAGATAGCCGAATCATTCATTCTGATGTTAGAAATAGTTATATTGTTAGAATCAGCAAGACCATTGCGGGTAACACCTTGTGTAAAACGAGGATCATTGACATTGTTGGAGAAACCGTTCCAGTCGGCAATGAAGTCTCCATTTCTATACCAGTTCATGTTGTTATAATTAGGTCGATAGCAGCTTAGTGTGATATTATCTCCGATGTCAGCTAGTCTTAGTATTATATCACCTTCCACGCTGCATGCAAGATCCACACAGGAAAGTACAACAAACACAGAAACAAAAACACAAAACATCTGTGATCGAATGAATGCCATCTTGGAGCCAAATGAACGATAATGAAAAATGCAATTCTACGAAGACAATATTGGGTGCGCATTCATCGCTACGGAACCATGTAAGTGAAGTTTTCCTGTCGAGGCGTCAATCTAGTAACTGATAGTATTGCAATCATTCGTTAAAGACGGTGAAGTATCATAATGATTGTTTGACCATTGCTGCATTCAAAGATATAGTTCCTGAACTCGATGGTGTAAAACGAAAATAACGTTTTGAAGCAGGTTGTGATAAAAAGTGCGTGCGCAGGATTAGGCCGATTTAAAGGAGGGAAACTATTTTTCTTCTAATAATAATTTTTTCATAAAACCTCATCTCGACACATCATGGAAATATCAATTTCCCTATCATATTTTGTCTCTATAGTATTAAATTAATTTCGTGATCTAGGTACACGATCTATTGTAAAATGAATGAATTTGTCACATTGCTTGATCCGTACCTCCAGATATCAATAGGGACTTTTAGATTTGCCCGTCGATAGCTTTGACTGCAACGTGTGACGTCATTTTAAGGCACTGCGCATGCGTCATGTCGTCTCAGTCGGCAAAAGAGAATGCGTCAACCTTGATTTTCCTAAATCTAGTCCGGTACTAGTATATGCCGCGTGCGCATAAAATAAACAGTTCCTCAGGTAGACAAAGGAACATCCCTTCCCTGCTATTCTGTAAAAATGTGAAGAACAGGTGTCACATGCATATTCACCTGTTCTACAATTTTTACATAATAGCAGTGAAGGGATGTTCTACCACAGCAATAGGCCAGTTTCGTAATGTAACCAAATTTAATGCATACGTCTTTGTGAAGTGCCTCAATACAAATTATTTCATTCACCTGATAAGAATAATAGTATTTCAATAGTCAGAATGCAACTGCATATATTAAGTGTTGCTAGGTAGGTCAAGCCATAATGTTTGTCCAACCTGGCAACAACTAATGTATGCAGTTCGGATTCTGACTATTGAAATACTATTATTCTTATCAGGTGAATGAAATAATTTGTATTGAGGCACTTCACAAAGACGTATGCATTAAATTTGGTTACAAATACGAATTAAAATGGCCTATTGTTGAGGGTAGAATGAGGAACTGTATATTTTGTCCTCTTTCTTTGTTCGTCATGTTCATAGTGTTACTTCCTGCATGCATGTTTATCGTCAGTGCAATCTAAAAGATTTCTAATTGTAGTCAACATGGGCAGTAAGTACGTTGACACGCATGATCAGTCGGCGTTCGTCGTGTTCTCGTCCACTCAATCTAAAAGTCCCTAATGATCAGTGTTAGCAAACGCAATTTGTTAAGATCATTGCGATTTTAATGTCGAATCTATTTCTAACGATGACCTCGATACAAATTCCAGCATGATCCTCTGTTACTCGTATTGTTGATGAGTCTCGTATTTATTAGTTTAAAAACATTTCTTTAATGATCATGAAAATCATGTTACGTCATGCCTGAAGTGCCGCAGGAGAGCCAGGTTTCAAACTATATCAAGGCTGGAAAAAAGATACCCAAAATGCTGGAAGCTAGAACCTCATTGTATCCCCTTGAGATTATATGGCAACCGGTAAATGTATTCTGCCCTCTTGAGTCTAGATATGTTAAGACTTCAATCTACTTGACATGAAAATGACACTTTTATTCGATACAATAGTATTGAAAGTGGCGATACATCGACTGTCCAAACACATACACCTGTACGACCGCTTAGAAGGCTAACGAATCCAAGATGGTATACAATGATAGTATCTTGTCAGTTATTATATTCTAATTTGAATCTTGGAAGATGATTGGATATATTATATATTTATTTATTTATTTATTTATTTCTGATATTTATACAGGGTGGCACGTATCACCAATTTGGTGGTCTTCCGTGAGGCCCTGTTTGGTAAGAATAAAACAAATAACAACAACAAAAACAAAATAGATGAAACACAAGCATATTATGCATATAAACAGATAAAATACAAATTAAATGGTATCCTCGTGAAATAGCTGATCATTCAAAAATAATCCTTGATCATTTACAAGAAATTTGTAAATGGAATTTTTAATTTGAATAGAAATACATTTAAAAAAATGAAAATCAAATAAAGAATAGAAAATAACCACGTATTTAAAAGAAAGAAAGAAAAAAAATGATTGAAAACGTTCATTTTATCATCTGATGTAGCTTAAAACACGGGATACCAAAATTGTTATATACATATTTACTTCCAATTGCTCTTTAATTAATACACTTAGGTTGTTCACAATATAGCTGGAAAATGGATACATTACATGCATGAATACATGTAATGTTATGATAGTGTCAACCAAATTTAATAATTTTGCAAATAGGAAAAAATAGTTAGCTTCGCACGAAACCTTCCAAAAGTTCATTTTCAGAATCGCACAAAACATGAAGTGATTTCTGTAAGTATTTCCGTGTTAAGTAAATGAAAATGACGTCATTAACAACGTTGAAGTAAGCTCTCTTTGAAGAACCTCTTACCCGACAATATACAATGGGAAAATACCGAGAGCAAAATTTGTTTACGTTAATATTCTTTGCCACAGGAGCGACACTTAATACTACAAATAATAACAATATATCTCGATCTATTTAGTACTCTACAGATTATTTTTTACCTTGGTCATGTGATTACGAGGAGGTAAACAGTCATGTTTATTAACAACTTCAATTCATACAGAGCAAATATTACAATGACATGTTACATTATTCTCACGCACACAGTATTCGCACCAAATGGTGACTGTAAGGGCAAGTACTATCACATGTCACAATTTATTCCACAAAATAATGTCCTTCTCTATGTTGAGAAGTACAGAAAACATAAGAAATTGTGTGCTTTATACTTATTTATTTGCAACTTTATTCATTTTCTTTTGACTTTAATTTACAGCTTGCGCGGGGATAAAAAAAAAATCGTTTGATTATACGTTTATATTATTGAAATATCATTCATCTGAGTACAAATGCATATACACGTTTCTGTCAACATAAATAATACAAACTGTAGATACATATCATGTTGAAGATACATGTAATACAATGTTGATTCACTTTTCAGTTACGAAGTATCTAATAAGGTAGGCCCTACCTTAATAAACCGACTTCTCCTAATTCCCATAAGCAAACAGGACTGAAGAATCATAAATGCCTTCTTTGATATTTTCTCCCTCGCCTCACTTGTCCACGTAAAACCATAAAATTGGGTTATCGTTTCAAATGTCATGAATATAGACCGATTTAGAAAATCTGGATTAAAACGAATTTCTTCCGTTCTTGACGAAAGACGAAATTAACCCGTTTCTTTTAACCTGGTGCACAAATTGATACAATAAGTTTTACATCTTGAATTTTTTTTTATAATAAAAAAACTGAGTAAAAGTCTATTTAAAAAAAATTAATTATGAGAAAGCATGGTAAAAAACATCAATAATTCAAAGAGTACCAGTAATTGGTGACAGGTACTCTAAGAGAGTACAAAATATCTATTTTTTTAATACAAGTTCTATGTTTCTGATATAAAGTCATTATTTTTATCTTGTGAATAATGAATTTACACGTACTCAATAGATCTGTGTACAAATACAGATGATACAGTTTCGAAAGATAATTTTTCATTAAATATGGTTATTGAGAAGCGAAATCTAAACTAAGGCAAATGATGTGCAATTCATTAAGAACAGCGTGAAACACAGATACGATCATAGCCATGAAAGAAAAGATAGCTCGGTACTCATGTTTTTTATGTTCATACTAAGGTCATAAGTAGTATTTACAATTGCATAGTGATTGTTAACTTCTATTATTATAATTCTTGTTAGTGTATTTTTTATCAAGTAAATACTTTTGTAAGTACATTATTTTTGGGGTAAGCCCCGTGCTGCAATGCATATAGTCATTATTATTTATTTTCTAGATTATAAAGTGAACATCGTATTTTAGTCCACGAAGAGTATAGCACGATCGTAGAGATTTTCGAGAAAAAAATCAATATCAATAGCCTTGTGCATCACCTTTTGATTGGAGCGAACACTACAACGACATGTTACATTGTTCTAACAGGATTTCTGTAAGCGAACGATAGGCTGCTGAAGTTTTAGCTGATTTTCTGAAAGCCTCTACAATCGTGTTATACGTGAATAGATTTAAGGTCACCAACAAGCAATGCGGTGACTGTAAAAGTAAGCAGAGGCAATCCACCTCCTGCTACCTTGCAGAATAGGCATAAAGTAGAAAATTGAAATGTATGTGTATAACTTTTTTTTCATTAGATTACACTTTATACAGTACACGGCATTTTAAGACATCGGCTCATGACAAGACTTTACAAAATGAAAGGTGATTAAAATGCAAATCAGTTTTAATCTTAATTCTCTCTCTCTATAACTTCAGTAAATATTTTAGTTCGAGTTTTCATGAGAAGCAAAAATTGATATCGCAGTTAGACTGAAGAAAACAGTCGCGCTGTTCGTACACTCCGAAAGATAATGCTATCTATTAAAGCCATTAACAGATTCCCGAATTTTTCACCCCAGCAAAAACCTGTAACGATGGTGTTAGACGATTTAAACACGTTTTCCAAGCCCATTTTTGCAATCATTTTGTATCGAAGATTTCCATGCTTATTCAAAATGTTGCCTCAATGTTCAGACGATTAAATGCATCCCCAATCAACATCAATTCATTATTTTGTCAAAATGTAACGAAATATAGTTTCAGTATAGATTCAAAAATCGGTTTCTTGCCTTTCGGTGACAAAACACACTAAATTTTCTTGGCAAGATCGCAACAATTTTCGAAAAATCAACTCGGATGCAAATTCAATACCCTATCCTATTCAGAATACGTAATACGTCTTTGTAATATTCGCGCGTTTCAAAAGGTGACTTACATGGAAATTAAAGTTGCGTTAGTTTGATTTTTCGAAAGTATTTTTTTTTTTTTTTAATTTTAAGATTTTGATTTGATCATAATTATGAAAAATTGAAAGCAAAGTAATTTGAACCACACTAGATTCCAATTTCAAAGAAAATAATAAAAAGAAAAACATTTAAGTATTCGTATATTTTTTCTTGGTCTTATCAACCTCGGCATACAACGCATCAACACTGACTACCTCATCCTTAGGCAAGGTTGATGTCTGTCCTGCTTCTGGAGTGGTCTTCAAAGTATTCCTCGTGGGTCCTTTATCTGGCATGTCATAGAGCGGAATCTCCTCTGCATCACCCTCTGATCCTGGCATCTTGACATTCTCATACTGGTCCCCTTGCTGAAGGGTATCCCTTTCCTGCTTGTGTTGAGTTATGATATCACTGTTGCCATAGAGATGATCTGAATTGGAAGATCCATCAGTAACTTTTGATGTTGATTTTGACTCACGGTTGATGGTTGCCCTTTTGTCCGGCATGGCATAGAGCGCGTCATCCAGCGGACCTTCTACTCGTGAGATGGAACTATCAGCGATCTTGTCTCTAGAATCGTAGAGAATATTGTCAATCATTTCACCATTTTCAAGATGGTCTGCATTTCGTTGATTCAAGCTGGTTTCCCTCAATTCCTTAATGGAAGTGACATACTCTGGACTCTTCCCAGATCCATCTTTGACTGATTCGTGACAAACTCCAGGATGCTCCTTTTTAATCGATGCGTTGCCAACGTGTTTATTTTCTTGTCGATCTTTCGTTTTCTTACACCGCAGAACAATAATGATAATAATCAATATGAGAATGAAAGCAGAACCAAGAATGACGATAATCAGAGTTATATTGCCATCACTCGTTTTTTTGTCGGAGTTGGAATTCTTGTTTTTTGGTGTGTGATGTTTTGTGGTAGAAATTGATGTAGATATACTGGCAGGCAATTTTTTTGAAGCGGTATAAGATAATGTCGATCGTCTATTTTGCGTCGTTTGTTTCAAAGAAGTCGTTGGTAGCGTAGTCATATGAGAGGATGGTGGCGTCGGCTGAGTTGGTAGCATGCATCTGATTCTCCCCTCGGTCTCATCAATTAACAGTTCGAATTCTAAAGGAAGCCTGTTTAATTCAATCACAGAAGTCGAAAAAGCAAAGTTGTTTCCTTCAATTGCAGCCGTCCGATATGCCCGGTGTAAATAGATATATCCAGAAAGCACCCGTCTCGTCCAATTATTATCTATGGTACAACTCACCTTTTCTTTATCTGGATCTGAATGATTTGCAATAATGCAATTAGAACATCTAATGACACGTAAGTCATACGACTTAATTGTATCATTATTATAGTTCAAACATTCGAAGGAAGCCGAATCACTATTTCTGATGTTAGAAATGTATATATTGTTAGAATCACGAAGACCATTATTTACAAATTGTGTAAAACGACGATCATTGATGGAGACACCGTCCCAGTCGGCAATTAATGTTTCATTTCTATACCACTGATTGTAGTACTCATTGGGTCGATAGCAGCTTAGTGTGATATTGTCTCCGATGTTAGCTAGTCTTAGTATTACATCACCTTCCACTCTGCATGCAAGATCTACACAGAAAAGCACTACAAACACAGATACAAAAACACAAAACACCTGCGATCGAATGAACGCCATCTTAGAGCCAAGTTTACGAACAATGATGAAAAATCCAAATCTAAGAAGACAATATTGGATGCGCTTTCATCGCTACGGAACAATGTCAGGTAGGTATTCCTCTCGCGGCGTCGAACTAGTAACTGATGGTATAATGCTGCTTTGATTAAGTGAAAGACGGTGAAGTATCACAAGGAGTGTCTGACTATAGTCTGCATTCGATGAGATAGTTCCTGAACTCGATGGTGTTCGACGAAAATAATGTTTTGAAGCAGGTTGTGATGAAAGTGCGTGCGCAGGATTGGGCCGATTTGAAGAAGGGAACTATTTTTCTTCCGATAATTTTGTCATAAAACCTCATCACGACACATCATCGAAATAACTATTTCCCGTCATGTTTTGTATCAGTAGTGGCGTAATATTACTTTCATTTCGTGATATAGGTACACGATATATTGTATAATGAATACATTCTTCACATTGCTTGATCCGTACCACCAGATATCAATGATCAGTGATATAGCAATGATCTTTTGTTAAGATCATTGCGATTTTAATGTCGAATCTATTTCTGACGATGACCTCTAAACGAATCCAAACCATGATCCTCTGTTACTCATATTGTTGATGAGTCTCGTATTTATTAGTTTAAAAACATTTCTTTAATGATCATGAAAATAATGTTACGTCATGCCTGAAGTGCCACGGCAGAGCCAGGTGCCAAACGATATCAACGCTGGTAAAAGAGATACCCAAAATGCTGGAAGCTAGAACCTCATAGAACATGTATCTCGTTTGTTAATAAAAGATTATGTGACAATCTGTAAACGTATTCTGCCCTCTTGAGTCTAGATGTGTTAAGACTTCAATCTACTTGACAAGGTAACGACAATTGTATTGAAGTGGATTCATCGACTGTCCAATCACATACTATCATTTAGAAGCCTAATGAAACCCTAATTGTATACATAGAAAATATCTTGTCAGCATTGTAATATGAATCTCAGAACATGATTCTGATATTATGACCAACATCAGAAAGTAGGCATGGCATAGATAGCTTCAGTATCGCACAGAGCTTTTCGGTAAGTAGTTCCTTATTAGGTAAATGAAAAATTATGTCATTAAAGAACATATCCGAACTGTAAAATGAAATGGATGAATTATATATCAACGGAAAGCTTAGTTACAAGCCAAAGATTATAATAATATCAATCATAATTATGCCATTTAGTGTCTGTAGAGGAGTATAAGCTCTCTGAAAACTCAAAATCTAAAGCTTTGAAAATCGGAAGTTGTCGGCCTAAAAACTTGCTATCGACTTGATGATAATCATCTTTAAATATGTGGAGTACGCATATTCACAATAGGTGAACCGGTCGCAGATTCCAGTATAGCTCAATCTGGGCTCGCTATGGTACGAAAAAATAAGACGCGAACCGGCCGGGTCCACATGTTATGTCGTCATTGTAACTTCGGCAAATTTGATCCCTGTTGACCCGTAATTTGGAGGGGAGCGGAAAATGAGGTTTTAATTTGCATTTGTGCAGTAATGAAAGGGTAAATAGTTTTTATTCCTTTATATTTGTATTCTACATTCATTCAGTTTTCTATTTATATCAAGTTGTATTTTTATCGGATAGGGTTTTTAACAACGTTGAAGTCTGCTCACTTTGAAGAACCTTTCACCCAGCCATATACAATGGAGGATACCGAGAGCAACTTAAATTTGCTGATGTTAAACTTCTTTGCCACTGGAGCGGCAATATAGAGAAGTACAGAAAACAACAGAAATGTTGTGATTTATGCTTATTTGCAACTTTACTCATTTACTTTCGATTTTAAGCTACAGGTTGCGCAGGGATAAAATGGTTACATTATACATGTACGTTCACATTATTGTAATATCATTCATCAGTTTTTAATAAACGCCTATCATGTTAAAAATACATGTAACACAATGAAATTTCACTTTTCTTCCGTGAAATATCTAATAAGGTAGGCCCTACTTTAATAAACTTGCTTCTCACAATTCTCATTAGCGATCGGGGAGGGTGTTTCACAAAGATTCTATGTCGAACTTAACTCTAAGTTGGACTTAAATATTATGGAGAGCCATTTGTAGCCTTATAATGAAATATATTAAGAAGCAAAAATTGAAGTATTGTAGACTTTTCATAAATTCCACATCAAGAACATGAAATCTCCCATGATAATAGAAAATATGAATGATTTGAATCAACATTTGATGCCTTTTGAAATATCTTTTACACAATATTTTCAAGGATGCTAACGGCTTTCCATCATTGTTAAGTCCAACTTAGAGATAAGTTCAACTTAGGATCTTTGTGAATCACCCCCCCCCCCCAGGACTGATAGATTCCTGTTTGAATATTTTCTCCCTTGGCTCGTGTTTCCAAGGTCGCAAAAGACAGAAAACCATAACTTTCGTTTAAAATGTCTTGATTAACCGGATTTCTTTCGTTTCTGACGAAAGAACCAAACCAACCTGTTATTTTTTACCGAGTGTACACATTTATACAATCATTATTACAAATTGAAACATCTTTATGATCCAAAGACTGAGTAATATCTTGTTAACAAAATTACCCAATGACAAAACATGGTAAAAATGTTGATAATTAAAAGAGTACCAGTATTTGGTGACAGGCACTTTTAGAGAGTAAACATAATACATTTTTGTGTCAGTACAAATTCTGTGTTTCTGATATAGAACTCATTATTTTTATCTTGTGAATAACGACTTAACGCGTACTCAATATAGCTCTGCGTACAAAAACTGATTTGTACTGTTTCGGAAGATAACTAAATTGTCATTGAGAAGCGAAATCTAAACTAAGACAAAGGATGTACACCTGTACCATTCATTAAAAACATCGTGATATGAGAACACCGATACGATCATAGCCATGAAAGAAAAGATAGCTCGTTACTGATGTTATTTTTATGTTCAAACTAAGGTCATAAGTAGTATTTACAATTGCATAGTGATTGTTAACTTCTATTATTATGATTCGTTTTAGTGTATTTTTTATCAAGTAAAAACTTTTGTAAGTACATTATTTTTGGGGTAAGCCCCCGTGCTGCAATGCATATAGCCATTATTATTTATTTTCTAGATTATAAAGTGAACATCGTATTTTAGTCCTCGAATAGTACAGCACGATCGTAGAGATTTTCGAGAAAAAATCAATATCAATAGCCTTGTGCATCACCTTTTGAATAACGGAGTTTACAGATACAATCTGCGCATGGGCAGATAAAGGTCATTTGTACCAAAAAGATAACCCACCAGAGATGAATACTGGATATGCGCTCTTGAAAGTTATGTAACATTATTCATTTATGCACCAACGGTACATTCTATAGATACGGTGGAAGTATTCTTTTCAAGAGGGCAAACAAAAGGTATTCATGAAGCACATCTAGGACTTTGGCAGTTATTCTAAGATGCTTAAAGTGGAACTTCTCCATGTGTAAAAGATCTGTGGATGTTTGGGGTCATTAATTTGTACCAT
This sequence comes from Strongylocentrotus droebachiensis, assembly GCA_035222895.1. Lineage (NCBI taxonomy): Eukaryota > Metazoa > Echinodermata > Echinoidea > Camarodonta > Strongylocentrotidae > Strongylocentrotus > Strongylocentrotus droebachiensis. Next base: position 58,333 of record JAVYIG010004510.1, on the reverse strand, counting down.
GTGCTATCTGTAGACTCCCTTATTGAGCGAACATTACAATGAAATATGACATTATTGTAACAAGATTCTGAGGGCAAACGATAGGCTACTGAAGTTACCCTTTAGCTGATTTCCTGAAATTCTCTACAATCGTGTTGTACGTGAATAGATTTAAGGTCACCCACAAGCAATCAATGACTATGACTTTAAAAGTAAGCACATGGCAATCCACTTCCTTCTACCTTGCAGAATCGGTATAAAGTAGAAAATTGAAATTTTAAAAGGTTCATTAGATTACACTTTTGACAGTACACGGCATTTTAAGACATCGGCTCATGATAAGAACTTTACAAAAATGAAATGCGATTAGAATTCAAATTGGTTTTTATCTAAATCTCTTTCTAACTTCAGTAGATATTTTAATTCGAGTTTTCTTTAGAACCAAAAATTCATATCGCAGTAAGACTTAAGAAAACAGTCGTAGCGTTCGTACACTCCAAACGATGGTACTATCTAAAGTCATTAAGAGATTCCCGAACTTCCAGATACCTTTACCGATGTTGGTACACGATTTAAACACGTTTTCCAAGCCTATTTTTACCATCATGTTGTACGTAAGATTGTCTGACCTACAAAATGTGGCCTCAATGTTCAGACGATCAGTGCCTCCCCCAGTATTCAACTTCAAGTCATTATTTTGTCAAAATGTAACGAAATATAGTTTTAGTATAGATTCAAAAATCGGTTTCTTGCAAAACACACTAAACACGATCGCAACAATTTTCGAAAAATCAACTCGGGTGCAAATTCAATACCCTATTCAGAATTACGTAATACGTCTTTGTAATATTCGCACGTTTCCAAAGGTGACTTTCAAGGAAAATGAAATAACGTTGGTTTGATTTTACGAAAGTAGTTGCGATCACGTTACTATCTTTTTTTTTCAAAGTTTTTTATAAAGATATTGATTTGATGAAATAAATATTTTAAGCAAAGTACTTACAACCATACTAGATTCGAATTTCAAAGAAAATAATAAAAAGAAAAACATTTAATTATTCGTATATTTTTTCTTGGTCTTGTCAACTTCGGCATACAACGCATCAACACTGACTATCTCATCCTTAGGCAAGGTTGATGTCTGTCCTGCTTCTGGAGTGGCCTTCAAGGTATTCCTGGTGTGTCCTTTATCTGGCATTTCATAGAGCGGAATCTCCTCTGCGTCACCCCCTGATCCTGGCATCTTGACATTCTCATACTGCTCCCCTTGCTGAAGGCCACCACCACTGTTCAGCTCGTGTTGAGTGATAATAGCACTGTTGCCATAGAGATGATCTGAATTGGAAGATCCATCAGTAATATTTGATGTTGATTTTAACTCACGATTGATGGTTGCCCTTTTGTCCGGCATGGCATAGAGCGCGTCATCCAGCGGACCTTCTACTCGTGAGATGGAGCTATCAGCGGTCTTGTCTGTAAAATCGTAAAGAATATTGTCAATCATTTCACCGTTTTCTGGATGATCTGCACTTCGTTGATCCAAGCTGGTTTCCCTCAATTCCTTAATGGAAGTGGCATACTCTGGACTCTTCCCAGATCCATCTTTGACTGATTCGCGACAAACTTCAGGATGCTTCTTTTTAATCGATGCGTTGCCGTCGTATTTATTTTCTTGTCGATCTTTTGTTTTCTTACATCGCAGAACAATAATGATAACAATCAATATCAGAATGAAAGCAGAACCAAGAATGACGATAATCAGGGTTATATTGACACCCTTCGTGTTTTTGTCGGAGTTGGCATTCTTGTTCTTTGGTGTGTGATGTTTTGTTGTAGAAATTGATGTAGATCTACTGGCAGGCAATTTTGTTGAAGCGGTATGTAATGTCGATGGTCTACTTTGCGTCGTTTGTTTCAAAGAAGTCGTTGAACGCGTAGTCGTGGGTAAGGAGGGTGGTGTGGGCTGAGTTGGTAGCATGCATGATATTGTGATCCTCGGCTCGGGCTCAATATCCAGATAGAATCCTGAATGAAGCTTGTTTAATTCACTCACAGTAACCGAAAAAGAAAGGGCGCTCCATTGAATATTTGCCAACCGATATACGCCTCCTTTCAAAGTGACATATCGAGAAATAATGTCGCTTGTCCAATAATTATTCAGAGCACAAATCACTTTCATTTTTTCTGGATTTGAATGATTTGTTATAATGCAATTAGAACATCCAATGACACGCAAGTCATACGACTGAATTGTATTATTATAAAAGTCAAAACATTCGAAGGTAGCTGAATCATTATTTCTGATGTTAGAAATGTATAAATTGTTAGAATCAGGATAACCGTTGCTGTTAACACGTAGTGTAAAACGGGGATCTTTGATGAAGACACGGTTCCGGTTGGCAATTAATGTTCCATTTCTATACCACCGCTTGTAGTTATCATACACATCACCAGATCGAGAGCAGGTTAGTGTGATATCATGTCCGACGTAAGCATATTTTAATAATGTATCACCTTCCACTCTGTATGCAAGATCCACACAGAAAAGCACAACAAACACAGATACACAAACACAAAACATCTGTGATCGAATGAAAGCCATCTTGGAATCAAGTATAACGAACAATGAAGTAAAATCCAAATCTCAGAAAACTATATTGGATGCGCTTTCATCGCTACGGAACAATGTCAGGTAGGTTTTTATCTCGCGGCGTCGAACTAGTAACTGATGGTATAATGCTGCTTTGATTAAGTGAAAGACGGTGAAGTATCACAAGGACTGTCCGACCATAGTCTGCATTCGATGATATAGTTCTGAAGTCGATGGTGTAAGTAATAATATGATAAAAAGTGCGTGCGCAGGATTGGGCCGATTTGAAGAAGGGAAACTATTTATCTTCTTCTGATAATTTGTGTCATAAAACCTCATCACGACACATCATGGACATATCTATTTCCCTATCATATTTTGTCTCTATAGTGGCCTATAGTATTAAATTAATTTCGTGATCTAGGTACACGATATATTGTAAAATTAATAAATTTGTCACATTGCTTGATCCGTACCTCCAGATATCAATGATCAGTGTTAGCAAACGCAATTTGTTAAGATCATTACGATTTTAATGTCGAATCTATTTCCGACGATGACCTCTAAACGAATCCAAATCATGATTCTCTGTTACTCGTATTGGTGATGAGTCTTGTATTTATTATTTTAAAGACATTTTTGTAATGATCATGAAAATAATGTTACGTCATGCCTGAAGTTCCGTGGCAGAGCCAGGTTCCAAACGATATCAACGCTGGAAAAAAAGATACCCAAAATGCAGGAAGCTAGAACCTCATAGTACATGTATCCCCTTGAGATTATATTGCAATCGGTAAATGTATTCTGCCCTCTTGAGTCTAGATATTATGTTAAGACGTCAACTTTCTTGAAAGGGACCGACACTTGTATTCGATACAATAGTATTGAAAGTGGATACATCGACTGTCCAAACACATACACCTGTACGACCGCTTAGAAGGCTAACGAATCGAAGATGGTATACAATGAAATTATCTTGTCAGTTATTGTATTCTAATTTGAATTTTGGAAGATGATTGGATATATTTTGTCCCCTGATATTATACAGGGTGGCACGTATCACCAATTTGGTGGTCTTCCGTGAGGCCCTGTTTGGTAAGAATAAAACAAATAACAGCAGCAAAAACAAAATAGAATAGATAAATACACAAGCATATAAACAGGTTATATTAAATGGTATCCTCGTGGAATAACTGATCATTCAGGAATATCCTTGATCATTTACAAGAAATATGTGAATGGAATTTTCAATTTAGATAGAAAATACTTTTTTTTGTAATAAAAAAGAAAAAAGAATAGATGATAACCACGTATTTAAAGAAAGAAAAACAAATGATTGAAAACGTTCATTTTATATTCTGATATAGCTTAACACACGGGATACCATAATTGTTATATACATATTTACATTCAATTGCTCTTTAAATAATACACTTAGGTTGTTTACAAGATAAATTAAAAATGGATACATTACATGTATGAATACATGATATAACGATAACCATGTCAACCAAATTTAATAATTTTGCAAATAGGAAAAATTGGTTAGCTTCGCACGAAACATACATACATTCATTCATATTGATATTTGTATACGCCATTACATAAACATGCTCAAAGCACTTTACATTAGTAAATAAAACCGAATAATTATTTTTGCTCTCCAAGTGCCATACACTATAAATTTGTAGTGGAAACCTGTGAAAAAGTATTCAAAAAGTTGTGCACCACATGAACCAAGCCTGATTCATACAGAACACAACTTCGTTCACATCCCACACAACTCCACACAACGCCTTGTTAAAACATAATTACAAAGAAAACAAAAAGTCTTGAGATTTCTCTTAAATGATCCGACTGAGGAGCAGGAACGAATGTTTAATGGGAGACTATTCCAAATAGAGGATCAGAAAAAGTTGTATTTTGTTGACCCTTCTTTGAATTGATGCGGGGATTTGCAGAAGAAGAGGATTTGACCTTGAGCGTAATGAATATCTTGACTGCTGGATGGGACAAAACAGACTAGAAATATAGGATGGGATAAGGTTATACATGGATTTATAAACAAATAGTGCAACTTTATACATTATTCTCTTGGGAACAGGTAACCAGTGTAGTTCTTTAAACACCGGAGACACATGATCATATTTTCTTGCATTTGAGACAATACGGGCGGCACGATTCTGGATTCGTTGAAGTCTATCAATATCCGAAACATTGATATTAATCCAGAGAGAATTGGCATTACCAAGACGGCTTAAAAAAAGAGAGCAAATAGCATGATGGCATGTCTCATCAGTTAAAATCCTTCTGACCCTAGATATGTCGTACAAATGAAATTTAATGACCTAAACAGTGAGGTAACCTGTTGAAAGAAGAGTCAAGTACAACACCTAGAGTTCTGACTGATTCAGAGGGCTCAACCAAAGCATCACCAAGTAACAAATGAACATGATATGGTAAATAATGTCTAAGTCTAGAAGAAATAATCAAAAGAGACTCTGTTTTTTTGTTCATTCATGAGTAATTTGTTCCTTATCATCCATTCATTAACTTCACCAACACATTTCTCTATCAATAATATTGCATTCTGGAAGCTACTTGAAGATTTGGGGTTAAATAAATAACACAACTGAAACCCCCAAAAAGTTCGCTTAATCGTCATCTGCAGATAACAGGGCTTTTAGAGTGTGCTTAAAACTGTTCAAAGTAGGTGACATCTTGATAGAACTTTCAAGTTGGTTCCACTCTAATTCCAGAAATTAGAGGACTATTTTTATATGTGTCCGTCCTACATTTGGGCACACCCATTACGACCAACATTGACAGTTTCTCTTAGAAAATAGAAGTGATTTATGTAAGTATTTCCGTGTTAAGTAAATGAGAATGACGTCATTAACAACGTTGAACTAAGCTCTCTTTGAAGAACCTCTTACCCGACCATATACAGTGGGAAAATACCGAGAGCAAAATTTGTTTACGTCAATATTCTTTGCCACAGGAGCGGCACTTACTAGACTACAAATAATAACAATATATCTCGATCTATTTAGTACTCTACAGATTATTTTTACCTTGGTCATGTGATTACGAGAAGGTAAAAAGTCATGTTTATTAACAACTTCAATTCATACAGAGCGAATATTACATTGATATGTTACATTATTCTCACGCACACAGTATGCACCATCTCCACTTCGGGGTCCGGGGGGGGGGGGGGGGTGTATTCGCACCAAATGGTGACCGTGAGGGCAAGTACTATCACATGTTCCCCAATTTATTCCCAAAAATGCCCTTCTTCATATTGAGAAGTACACAAAACATAAGAAATGTTGTGCTTTATACTTATTTATTTGCAACTTTAATATTTTCTTTTGACTTTAATTTACAGCTTGCACGGGGATAACAATCGTTTGATTATACGCTTACATTATTGAAATATCATTCATCTGAGTACAAATGCATACACACGTTTCTGTCAACATAAATAATACAAACTGTAGATACACATCATGTTGAAAATACATGTAATACAATGTTGATTAACTTTTCAGCTATGCAATTTCTAATAAGGTAGGCCCTACCTTAATAAACCGACTTCTCCTAATTCCCATAAGCAAACAGGACTGAAGAATCATAAATGCCTTCTTTGATATTTTCTCCCTCGCCTCACTTGTCCACGTAAAACCATAAAATTCGGTTATCGTTTCGAATGTCATGAATATAGACCGATTTAGAAAATCTGGATTAAAACGAATTTCTTCCGTTCTTGACGAAAGAACGAAATTAACCCGTTTCTTTTAACCTAGTGCACAAATTGATACAATAAGTTTTACATCTTGAATTTTTTTTTATAATAAAAAACTGAGTAAAAATCTATTAAAAAAAATTAAATTATGAGAAAGCATGGTAAAAAACATCAATAATTAAAAAAGTACCAGTAATTGGTGACAGGTACTCTTAAAGAGTTAACATATCTATTTTGTTAAAATACAAGTTCTGTGTTTCTGATATAAAGTCATTATTTTTATCTTGTGAATATCGAATTAACGCGTACTCAATATATCTGCGTACAACATACAGATGATACAGTTTTGAAAGATAAATTGTCATTAAATATGAATATTGAGAAGCGAAATCTAAACTAAGGCAAAGGATGTAAAATTCATTAAGAACAGCGTGAAATAGGAACACGGATACGATCATAGCCATGGTAGAGAAGATAGCTCGATACTGATGTTATTTTTATGTTCAAACTAAGGTCATATGTAGTATTTACAATTGCATAGTGATTGTCAACTTCTATTATTATAATTCTTTTTAGTGTGTTGTTTATCAAGTAAAAACTTTTGTAAGTACATTATTTTTGGGGTAAGCCCCCGTGCTGCAATGCATATAGCCATTATTATTTATTTTCTAGATTATAAAGTGAACATCGTATTTTAGTCCACGAATAGTACAGCACAATCGTAGAGATTTTCGAGAAAAAAAAATCAATATCAATAGCCTTGTGAATCACCTTTTGAACTGAATGAACATTGCAATGATATGTTACATTATTCTAACAGGATTTCTGTAAGCACACGATAGGCTACTGAAGTTACCCTTTAGCTGATTTCTTGAAATTCTCTACCATCGTGTTATACGTACACATTAAGGTCACCAACAAGCAATCAATGACTATGACTTTAAAAGTAAGCAGAGGCAATCTACTTTCTTCTACCTTGCATAAAGTAGACAATAGAAATATAACTTTTAATTAGATTACACCGTGTACAGTTCACGGCTTTCTAAGACATCGGCTCATGATAAGTCTTTACCAAATGAAATGAGATTAGATTTCAAATCTGTTTTTATCTTAATTCTCTCTCTCACTTCAGTAGATATTTAATTCGAGTTTTCATTAGAAGCAAAACTTTATATCGCAGTAATACTTAAGAAAACAGTCGTAGTGTTCATACACTCCAAACAATGGTACTATCTAGAGTCATTAAAAATATTCCCGAACTTCCAGATACCTTTACCGATATGGGTACACGATTTTAACACGTTTTCCAAGCCCATTTTTGCCATCATGTTGTACGTAAGATTGTCTGACCTACAAAATGTGGCCTCAATGTTCAGACGATCAGTGCTTCCCCCAGTAATCAACTTCAAGTCATTATTTTGTCAAAATGTAACGAAATATAGTTTCAGTATAGATTCAAAAATCGGTTTCTTGCAAAACACACTAAACACGATCGCAACCATTTTCGAAAAATCAACTCGGATGCAAATTAAATACCCGATCTTATTCAGAATACGTAATACGTCTTGGTAATATTCGCACGTTTCAAAAGGTGACTTTTAAGGAAATTGAAATTACGTTGATTTGATTTTACGAAAGAAATTGCGATCACGTTACTATCTAAAAAAAAAGATATTTATTTGATGAAATCAATATTTAAAGCAAAATACTTACAACCATACTAGATTCGAATTTCAAAGAAAATAATAAAAAGAAAGACATTTAATTATTTGTATATTTTTTCTTGGTCTTATCAACCTCGGCATACAACGCATCAACACTGACTACCCCATCCTTAGGCAATGTTGATTTCTGTCCTGCTTCTGGAGTGGCCTTCGAGGTATTCCTGGTGGGTCCTTTATCTGGCATTTCATAGAGCGCGATCTCCTCAGCATCACCCCCTGATCCTGGCGTCTTTACGTTCTCATACTGGTCCCCTTGCTGAAGGGTATCCCTGATCTGCTCGTGTTGAGTGATGATAGCACTGTTGCCATAGAGATGATCTGAATTGGAAGATCCATCAGTAACTTTTGATGTTGATTTTGACTCACGACTGATGGTTGCCCTTTTGTCCGGCATGGCATAGAGCGCGTCATCCAGCGGACCTTCTACTCGTGAGATGGAGCTATCAGCGGTCTTGTCTCTAGAAGCGTAGAGAATATTGTCAATCATTTCACCATTTTCAAGATGGTCTGCATTTCGTTGATCCAAGCTGGTTTCCCTCAATTCCTTAATGGAAGTGGCATACTCTGGACCCTTCCCAGATCCATCTTCAACCGATTCGTAATTAGCTTCAGGATGCTCCTTTTTAATCGACGCATTGCCAGTGTTATTTTCTCGTCGATCTTTTGTTTTCTTACATCGCAGAACGATAATGATAACAATCAATATCAGAATGAAAGCAGAACCAAGAATGACGATAATCAGGGTTATATTACTATCGCTCGTGTTTTTGTCGGAGTTGACATCCTTGTTTTTTGGTGTGTGGTGTTGTGTTGTGAATATTGATGTAGATCTAAAGGCCGGCAATTTTGTTGAAGCTGTATTTGATAATGTTAATGGTCTATTTTGCGTCCTTTGGTTAAAAGAAGTCGTTGGTAGCGTAGTCTCGGGAGAAGAGGATGGTGTTGGCTCAGTTGATAGCATGCATGTGACCCTCAACTCGTTCTCAATTATTGGCAGATAGAATTCTGAAAGAAGCCTGTTTAATTCAGTCACATAAATCGGAAAAGAAAAGGTGTTTCCTTGAATTACAGCCATCGGATATGACTGTTCGTTCCCGCTAAAAACGATGTATATAGAAAGCGTCTGGTTTGTCCAATAATTATCCAGGGTACAAATCACTTTTATTTTACTTTGAACTGAATGATGTGTTTTAATGCAATTAGAACATTCAATGACACGCAAGTCATACGACTGAATTGTATTATTATAAAAGTCAAAACATTCGAAGGTAGCTGAATCATTATATCTGATGTTAGAAATGTATATATTGTTAGAATCAGGATAACCGTTGCCGTTATCACGTAGTGTAAAACGGGGATCATTGATGAAGACACGGTTCCGGTTGGCAATTAATGTTCCATTTCTAAACCACCGCTTGTAGTTATCATACACGTCACCAGGTTGAGAGCAGGTTAGTGTGATATCATCTCCGACGTAAGCATATTTTAATAATGTATCACCTTCCACTCTGTATGCAAGATCCACACAGAAAAGCACTACAAACACAGATACAAAAACACAAAACACCTGCGATCGAATGAACTCCATCTTGGAACCAAGTTTAGTGAACAATGATGAAAATCCAAATCTAAGAAGACAATATTGGATGCGCTTTGATCGCTGCGGAACAATGTCAGGTAGGTTTTCCTCTCGCGGCGTCAATCTAGTAACTGATAGTATTGCGTTGATTCGTTAATGACGGTGAAGTATCACAAGGAATGTGTGACCATTGACTGCATTCGATGATATAGTTCCTGAAGTCGATAGTGTGTTACGGGAATGGAGTTTTGAAGCAGGTTGTGATGAAAGGTGCGTGCGCAGGATTGGGCCGATTTGAAGAAGGGAACTATTTTTCTTTTGATAATTTTGTCATAAAACCTCATCACGACACATCATCGAAATAACTATTTCCCATCATGTTTTGTATCTGTAGCGGCGTGATATTACTTTCATTTCGTGATCTAGGTACACGATATATTGTAAAATTAATAAATTTGTCACATTGCTTGATCCGTACCACCAGATATCAATGATCAGTGATATAGCAATGATCTTCTGTTAAGATCATTGCGATTTTAATGTCGAATCTATTTCTAACAATGACCTCGATACAAATCCCAGCATGATCCTCTGTTACTCATATTGTTGAAGAGTCTCGTATCTATTAGTCTAAAAACATTTCTCTAATGATGATGAAAATAACGTTTCGTCATGCCCGAAGTACCGCGACAGAGCTAGGCTCCAAACGATTTCACTGCTGAAAAAGAAAGATACCAACAATTCTGGAAGCTGTAACTTCATAGTACATTTTTCTCGATCTTTAAAGGCACACTGTCCTACCTGTAGCTACTTGCTCCCTCTATGCAGAAAACGATGCATAATCGGTGACTATTGGTCCCCCATGATCTTCTTTTTCTTATGTTAATTGAGAGCTGAGTTGATGAGAAAACTACCTGTCCAGTGACCTTGCATGGTGGTCTAATCCCTCCTATAAACTAGTACAGATAAGCTTTAATGGAAGATTATACCGCAACCGGTAAATATATTCTGCCCTCTTAGGTCTAGATATGTTAAGACTTCAACTTACTTGACAAGGAAAAAAGCCTAACGAAACCAAAATTGTATACATAGAAAGGATCTTCTCAGTATTCTAATTTGTATCTTGGAAGATGTTTTGTTATATTAGGACCAACATTGACACTTTATTTTCTCTCAGAAAGTAGGCGTAGCATCGATATTTTCAGTATCGCACAGAACATTGTAGTGTTTTTCTGTAGGTATTTCCGTGTTAGGTGAATGGAAATGACGCCATTAAAGTGGACATTCAAAGAAAATCACAAATATGTCAACTAATGTATCACTAGAAACTGGTAAGCTAACAGATGGCCATCGTATAAAACCACCTCCATAGCATCTGGGATATACGAGAGATTCGCCAGAAAAATAACGATGTTTTAATGACGTCACATAATGCACCAATACTGCCCAAGCAGATGACATCCCATAAAGAATGAACATAATTGCAAAGCTATTATTACTCAAATTATAATGAGTTGAGTGTATATAAATGTGATGGCATTTCAAACCATTCAAAAGGGGATATTAAACTGATTCTGATAACTAAAATCTTTTGTTTGTAAATACACAGGGTAGGGGTTAATTAACAATCAAAGAAACCAGACTTTCAAATTGAAAACCCCCCGGAATGGTATTAAGGACGGCATTTGTTCCCTCTTGAAACGCTGAACATACCGCGGTGTGTGCAGCTGAATATACAATGGCGTCTTATTTTGTTTACAAGCGACAGATTCCTTTAGTTTGTGGCATATCAAGAATTTACAAAAAGTTTAGCTGCATTAGGCTATAAGAAAGTGAGAGGGTGAGAGAGAGAGAGAGAGATGGAGGCGGGGGGGGGGGGGGGGGGTAGAGCCCGGAAAAGAGAAGGGATGCCAGTCAAAGTTTGTAGTCCCATTGGCATTTAACAATATAGAAACAATAACGTAAGTTTCAGGTTTGCATCATCTCCCACTAAAATATGAAAATCAAAAAAATTGTGCTTATAGCGGGTTTTTTCTTCTCCCACAGGACCTACAGTTTTCTTTTTATGTTTTGAGCCCACCGATGTACGTATTCGTTAAAATAACCTCGATGGATTGATTCAGTATTGTATTTTTAATCATAATTATATTTCATTTTTTACGCTTGTCAATAAACAAGTCATATATATTTGTAATGTAATTTTCAATGCTCTTTATTCATAAGTTATTAAACTTATTTTTCATTATACATACAGATGTGCAAAGCACTCTTACTTAGTTCTGTGATAATTGTAATTCATTACATGAGAATCCAAATTATCGTTAGACGCGGTCAACTGCAGGATAAAGATCTGACAGTACATTCATCTACTTTAATATATCGTCTAGATTATTGTAATTCCATTACTCCTTGGCATATCTTAACTCCCCCCAACTCTTCCAAAATAAAATAGCACGGCTAGTTCATCCATGTGTCCCCTTTCATCAGTAATCTTCACTGATTACGTGTAAATAATCGTATCATACATAATACCTTAACTCTCACTAACGAAATAATGTCTCAATAATCAAGCCCCAGCATACCTAGGTGATATACTAAAATGCACGCTCGGCCACTATATACCCTTACCGGCCCTCCAACCGGTTAACAGATAGGCGAAACCTGGAACTCCCCATCCCTTGTACTAGTACTAAACAATTACCATACTCTCACAGCTTTCAAGATGTGTCTGAAAAAAACATCTATTCTAATTTGTTTTAATATTCTTTGTTTTGTTACTGATGAAAGCTTCGTATACTAATGTTCTCTTTCTGTGTTTGATTGTATTTCACCTGTTTTTTTCGGGCTCCTTACTAAGACAATGTCTTGTAATGCCCCCCCCCCCCATAGTTCATCAGTACACCACTGCAAAGAGTTCGTTCCTTAATACAATAGGTCCATTGCTGGATCTGTATTTGTTATTTATGCGCTTTGTATATTATGAAAAGGCGCTCTATAAATGTGATATTTATATTATTAATATCATCATTATTCCAATTATTATTATTATATAATCTATAATCATTATTTATCATTACTTTTTTATCAAAATTATCACCATTATTATTATCATCAATTTTCGGGTTCTAGTCCGTCGCACAATCTAGGGTTACGTCATCTCCGACGTTCAGTACTGTCCTCCTCACTGATATAACTGATCCATTTGAAAATCCTGAGATACGTTCATGATTTATCATGAAAAGTAGAGTTTTAAAGGCATTGAAGATTCCCATTTTAATTTTTGTTGGTCATAAAACTTCATCATGACACATCATCAAAATATATGTTTCCCATCATGTTTTTTTAGTATAGTGGCGTAGTATTATAGGTCACAATAAATTGTAAAATGAATAAGTTTGTCACATTGCTTGATCCGTACCTCCAGGTATCAATGATCAGAGATAGCAATGATCTTTTGTCAAGATTATAGCGATGTTAGAGTCGAATCTATTTCTAACGATGACCTTGATACGAGTCCCAGAAATGATCCCTTTTAGTTGTATACGTGATGAGGCTCGCATTTATTATTCTAAAAACATTTCTTTAAAGGTGAAATTCAAAGAAGATCACAAATATGTCAACTAATGTATCACTAGAAACTGGTAAGCTAACAGATGGCCATCGGACAAGTTTTAGGTCAACTATACATATCGGGTGATTTATAAAAATACCAATACAACCTCCTCCATATCAGCTGGGATATACGAGAGATTCGCCAAAAAAATAACGATGTTTTAATGACGTCACTATATGGACCAACACTGCCCAAGCAGACGACATCCCATAGAGAATGAACATAACTGCAAAGCTATTATTTCTCAAATTATAATGGGTTTAGTGTATATAAATGTAATGGCATGTCAAACCATTCAAAAGGGGATATGACCCGATTCTGATAACTAAAATCTTTTGCTTGTAAATACACAGGATAGGGGTTAATTAACAATCAAAGAAACCAGACTTTCAAATTGAAAAAACACCCGGAATGATATTAAGGACGGCATTTGTTCCCTCTTGAAACGCCGAACATACTCCGGTGTGTGCAGCTGAATATACAATGGCATCTTATTTTGTTTACAAGCGACAGATTCCTTTATTTTTGTATCGCTGCATTTGTCATCAAAATAAAACCATGCGCGGGGTTTAGAGTGAGGCAATAGATTATACATTTAGCCTGACGGTAGTGAAGTAAGAGAAAGAACTCAAGAGAAGATGACAACACAGGCACTGAAAATGTGTGAGATGTCATGGGACATCGTCTGCTTGTGCAAGTCATGTCCATACTGTGATCTCACACATCTCAGCAGCGTTCGTAGAGCTCTTTGTAAGCGTTTTGTAATTTATAATAATCATTACTTCGAATGTTTCCAAGCATTGCATTTTTATAACCTGGTCGAATCAAAGTTTCAACTTTGCAATAATGAAAATAAAGTTAGTTTTTAAAACCAATGAATATCTACTTTAATGATCATGAAAATCACGTTTCGTCAAGTATCTTTTTGGTGTATTCTGCCCTGTTGAGTACTTGACAAGGAAATGACACTTGTATTGAAGTGGATCTATTGACTGTCCAAATACATACGATCACTTAGAAGCAGAACGAAACCAAAATTATATACTATGTATTTTGGAAGATGAGTGGTTATGATTATATCATGACCAAAATTGACACTTTTTCTCAGAAAGTAGGCGTTGCATAGATATTTTCAATATCATACAGAATATATTTTGTTTTTCTGTAAGTATTTTCGTGTTAGGTACTTTATTAAATTTAATTCTCATAATTGTCATTAGCGATTAGGACTGTGGATTCATAGATGCCTTTGAAAACAATTCTCCATTGCATCGTGTTTCCAAGGTCGCACAAGGCATAGAAACATAACATTGCGATATCGTTTCAAATGTCATGATTAAGACAGATTTTGTTCTGTTCTTTATATCTCTAGTGTACAATAAATCATTTTCCTTTCTGGATCAGCTACAAAGGGTGAAAAAGTTTGATAATTCATTTCCCTTTTCAGTTCAGTTACAAACCTTTGAATTTATTATTGTGATTATTATTATTATTGTATAAAGCCATTTCCCCTTTATCATTCTACTTTTATATTATGATTCGTTTTCCTCGTGGATCAGTTTCAAAGGTTGAAATATATCTTATTCTAGTTTTATATCATGATTCTTTTTCCTTGTGGATCAGTTTCAAAGGTTGATATTTATAATTTTTACTGGAAAATGAAAATAATATACAAAGCCTCATATTAGTACTAAAATGGAATATCGTGAATGATGTGTGGTTTGCATGATAATTCATCACAAACTTTGTCTATTTTTTTTTGTCTATCTACGAATTTATTAATCTATCAGGTCAAATGGAATAGAATGACAACAAATGCTTGAAGCTTTAGCAAGGAATGTCCTCACTTCTTGTACTTTTCGAAAGGGTCACTTGCACTGGTAGCAGCTATTGGATAACAACCAACACCTGATGAGATTCTCTTCAGGGTGCTCATCCTCCATCTCCCCCTCTCTTTCTTGCTATCTTTCTTTGGTTAACAGTTTTAAAACACGCATCGCTGTAATGTTGACAGCTTGAAGAAACAATATGGATTGATAGTATGTCCCATTTGCAGGACAAAAAATGAAAAGGTTAAATTCCAACGGCATATGAAAGAAAATACCTTTTTAGAACTTCCCTCAAAAGGAAAGGGTTTGAAAATGGCTTTTGGGGGGAAAATAACGACCATTAGTTGTCGAATCGACATATTAGTAATAATCTGATTTTCAGATCCTTGTACCGCATGGTCGTACGTTTTGTGCTGCGCAAAGATTCAATCAGTTTAATTTTGGCCTTTACAAGTAGTGGGTTATTGATGTAGACAACTAATGCTCATGTACCGGTTATAGCTCATTTTATGTATGTTATTACCAAAGAAAAACAAGATGTCAGTCAGTCACTCAAAAGCGTCTGATAGGGAGATCTAGAAAGTAAACGGGTTTCCTTGCATAATTTTTTTTATTTTTTATTTTTTATCAGGGTTTTATTTCCACATTAACTGCATATGAAAAGAATTTACAACAGTAATAAAAACGATGTAATGGCAAGTTATTAAATACATATGATGCTAACAATAATCTGCAGTAATGAGGAGGAAACCTTGGAAGCATTATGCTCGTAATTAAGGTTCTCTTTACATAATACATTTGTTACATAATATATAAAACAAAAACAAAACAAAAGAACAAAAACGGGTGTGTGGTGCAGCCAATTTGAATACTAGGACACTGCTAACGTTTATATTTCACAGATAGGACATACATGACATATTTATAATTCTTGCAAATTTCTACAGAATTTGATGTTGGCTGCAAAAGGGACATAGTATCTTTAACACCTCCCCCCCCCCCCCCCCCCGAAGCGTGTGGAATCACGTCCTGGCTCAAGGGTTATAAAACCCCAGCGCGTTCGTGCCATTCCTTATTCCCGTTCAACTTCAACGATTCAAGCTGTGCAAATGAAGACATTCAAGTGAAGCCCCCATCACACCAAAATAGTTCTCATTACGTTTTGTAAAATGTTGCTAAACGTGCTCAAACTGTGTGCGAGCGGAGTGAATGTAGAAGCAACTGTTTACGACCTGTTTAAGAACTTTATGAACGGGCTCGGACTGGCTTGGACGGGAAGGGTGCTCTAAAACTTTGAGCCTGTTGTAAAATGTCCCCGTTCGGCAATTAGACGGATTGACAACGTACTTAAAACGAGATGGACGTACTACGAACGGAATCGCCGTACTTCGGTCCTACTGGGAACGTGTTACAAACTAGTTAGAATGGTTAAGACGTATTGGGAACGAGGTAGAACTAGTTATGAACTTGTTTAAACTGATTACGGACGGGCTTGGACTGCTTGGAAATGGCAAATTTACACGATCTGAACTTGATATAAACCGACTGTGGACGGGGTACAGACAAGATGGACGTATTGAAGACTGTTTATGAACGGTCTGGATAATAATAATAATAATAATAATAATATGTCTTGTTTACCCAGGGTAGCCTCATCAGTATTCATACTGTTCTCCCTGAGGGCCCTGCAATCATATTATTATAAACATTATAAACATTATAAACACATTCTAATGATTCTACCCCGACCATTACACGCTTTTTTCGATTTTCTAGGACGGTTCCGGAACGTAGTGAGAACTAGTTTGGTGTGATAGGAGCTTAGCTGCTGATAATTGATGCTCGACCACAGCACGTTGTAATACGTTCCTAGTAGGATCAAAGTACGGGAGTTCCGTTCATAGTACGGCAATCAGTGCGTTTGTAGTACGTCCTCCTCGTTTTAAATTCGTTGTCAATAATTATGTCTAATTGCAGGACGGGGACAATTTTGAACAGGCTCACAGTTCTAGAGCACTCTCCTGTATAGCCAGTCCGAGCCCGTCCATGAAGTTCTTAAACAGATCGTTAACAGTTGCTACTACGTTCAACTCCGTTCGCACACAGTTTGAGCACGTTTGGCAACATGTTCCAGAACGTATTGAGAACTAGTTCGGTGTGATGGGGGCTTTAGTACGGTGTAAACCTTCGTCGATTTAATATTTTATTGTAATCATAAAAAAAGAAAGTACATGGTCAGTGGAAATAGGAAGATGGGCACCCCTCCCTAATTTTGAGTAATGGGACAAAGTTGATTTTCCTTTCCCCACCCCCGAGAAATAACTTACAACCCACAAACACTCCACGTATGCAAACAACTCTTGTACGGGCAGCCGAGCCGGAATAGGGGGGGGGGGGGGACACAGGGTAGTAAGTATTTAGTGTCTTCAGGTGTTCTCAATGACTTAAAAATGACACCTTTTTGTCAAATAGTGCCCTCGAAACCAGTCAATTGGCGATCTATCTTCAGCCTTAATATGGCCAAGGAGTCGGGAACTTCTAGTGCCAAGTTTATATTGTGATTGTATTTTAAGGGAGTTGCTGTAACAGACATCTGACATAAGGCCTGTGCTCGTATAATAAAATCCTGCGTTACTTTTCCTTTGAACAATGCCTTTTTAAAGAGGAGCACTTTCGATGTTTTAGAGTATAGGCCCCCCTCAAACAAAAAAAAAATCAAGCACCTATTTCCACTCTGTGTTTATAATTTTGATCTAGACCACACACGTTTAGACGCTATCGATAAGTACAGAAAACAACAAAAATTTGAGCATTATGCTTACTTATTTGCAATTTAAATTATTTAATTTCGATATCGATCTACATGTTGCGGGGGATAAAAATGGTTTGAGAACGAAGAAATTACTTATTTTCTAGATTATAAAAGTAAACAGCGTATTACATCCCTTTTCCCGAACACATCTACAGAAAGCAGTTTCAATAGCCATGTGAATCACCTTTAGAATGGAACGAACATTACAACCAGATGTTCATTATTGTAGCAACATTTATGTAGGCACACGATAGGCTACTAAAGTTACCCTTTAGCTCATTTCTTGTCTCTAAAATCGTGTTGTACGTACACATTTAAGGTCACCAGCAAGCAATCAATGACAACGTTTTTAAAGCAAGCACAGACAATCCACCTCCTTTCACCTTGTAGAAATTATAGAACTAAAACCATTTCATCAGATTACACCGTTTTTTATTACTTTTTTTTTTACAGAATGTTACATACACGGCATTCATAGATTATCGGCTCATGATAAGAATTCACAAAAAGCGAAAATGGATTATTATTCAAATCTGTTTGATCTTAAAGCCACACTGCACTACTTATAGGTACTTGCGCCCTCTATATAGCAAACAATGTCGCATCGGTGACCATTGGTCCCCCAATGGTCCCCCTTTTCTTACGTTAATTGAGAGCTGATTTGATGAGATAACCACCTGTCAGTGACCATGCAGGGAGGTCTAATCCCTCCTGGCCAAACTAGTACAGATAGGCTCTAATTCTCTTCTTTTTTTCTTTCTTTTTAGCAGATGTTTCTGCATTTATTGATAAATCAAATATAAAACAATCAAATAACAATAATAGTATATAATATAATTAATTTACATAAAGAGTGACAACTTAAATACACACATATAAAAATGCATTTATATACGTATATATATAATTGAAAACTTGAAAGTATCGAGGTAAGTAAAATAATCAAGATAAATGCAGAGGCCAACTATCATAAACATGAATGCTTGAGTCGAAAGCAGCCGGGAAAGGGGGGGGGGGGTACATGTCGCTGTTATATATGTAGGAGAATAGAGTGTCACGTATAAAGATTTTGTTCAGAAAATATCGAAATAAAAAGTGGAAAGAAAGTAAAGAAAGAAAGAAAAAATTGCAAGTGTGTGCAAGTGGGTGTGTGCAGGTGAAGTAAGTGTTCGTATTGTATTTTTAACTTCGAAACATAGTTTAGTTTGAGTTTTCATTAAAACCAACATATCATATCGCTGTAAACACTTAAGAAAACAGTTGTACATTTTGTACACTCCAAACGATGGTATTATCCAGATTCATTAAAAGATTCCTGAGCATGTCGGACAAGCAGGTGACTTTAAAGTGTTCGTACATCTTAAGGAAGGAGCCCCCGGCAAAACATTCACATTAGTGTGAAATACGTTAATATAAGCATTTTTGCACAACTTATGTAACTATTATGAAAAAATTATAAAATATATACATTATTTATATTGTGTTTACATAAACAATTCTCTCCAGGGAATAAATATTCAATTTAATCTCATGAACATAATTATCAATGCATGCCAATAGTAAGCTGAGAATGTAATCTTGACATTTTCAATAATTGATTCCCATTGATTAATACTTGTTTGCATTTATTAGCTCAGTGACTCATTTATGTAAGCGTCACCGAAAAAAAAATCATCTGGAAACGGATATTGGCTGTGTGTATTGAAATAATGCAAGCGTAATCGGTCAGGAAAATGGCGACGCAAGTAGTATTTATATATTTTTTTTAATTTTATTTTTCATTTTGTGTGTGTATCCATGTTATCGCGCTGTTCAAATTGCTGCCAATAATCAATATCCAGAATAATCGGGGCGCAAAGGAAATGGAATGTGTTCAAATAAGAGCAGTTTGATAGGCATTCGAGATCAATTGGAAGAATGGAGTACAGAATGTAGACCAATCGTTACAGATACTGTATTTATTTGACTTAAATTTGTATTTACATCATAATAATTCACGCTCAAACTATGTTTGAATGACAAAACACAAGGGAGAAAATGGGTTGCGTGTATCTATGCCTACGTTCTTCCTAAATACTCTTCTCAAGGTACGATATTTTGACATTTTAAAGATTTTACTCAAGGTGATGTGCTAATTTCATTTCATGTCTTTTTCATAGTTCAAATATATTCCGGTAGGCTGTTTGAATCATCACGTTCGTGGAATTCACGATCAAAATTAATCGATTAGCTTCTCCATGATCTACAAAAAGCCGTTTTAATTTTAATATTCAAAATTATCACGCAGAGGTCATATATACATTTTATATTATCAATATAACATCGTAAAAGGTTTTATCTTATTATTTCTTGATTCATTAATGAATGCAGTAGTTATCGGGGCGCTTGTGAAGTAAAAGTGCGTCTGAGTCTGGTTAAAAATATATTTTGAATCACTTATTATTTGTGATACAACTTCAAGTATAGTTCAGCATGACAAAGGAGGAAAACATTTATCGTTTCAATTGTGTTAGTAGTGGATAACTGCCTTGTTTTTGATAATGGTAACATTAAAATACGACTTATATCTCTAGTGTACAATAAATCATTTTCCTTTCTGGATCAGTTACAAAGGGGTGAAATGTATTATTTCAGTGTTTGATAATTCATTTCCCTTTTCAGTTCAGTTACAAACCTATGAATTTATTATTGTGATGTATAACAAGTCATTTTCCCTTGGATCAGTTTCAAAGGTTGAAATTTATCATTCTACTTTCATATTATGATTCGTTTTCCTTGTGGATCAGTTTCAAAGGTTGAAATTTATCTTATTCTATAGTTTTATATCATGATTCTTTTTCCTTGTGGATCAGTTTCAAAGGTTGATATTTATAATTTTTACTGGAGAATGAAAAGAATATAAAGGGCCTCATAATAGTACTAAAATGGAATATCGTTTGTAATGATGTGTGGTTTGCATAATAATTCATCATAAACTTTGTCTTGTCTATCTACGAATTCATCAATCTATCAGGTCAAATGGAATAGTATGTCAAAAAATGCTTAAAGCGTTGGCAAGGAATGTCCTCCTTTTAAGGTGTTAGTTTAAACATTTACTATTCAAAAAGATGCTGAACACTCTAATAGCAGCCGATGTTGTGGCAAGATTCAAAAACCTTTCGGAACCCCCTTTTCCAAACATGTTGCATGTAAGATTTTAATGCTACACAATGTGGCTTCGATATTCAGATGGTTAAACCCTTCCCCCAATAATCATCTTCAAGTAAATCTTTCGTCAAAATGTAACCAAATATTTGACAGTATTGATTCGTAAATCGGCTACCTGCCTTTAGGCGACAACTCTTCAAGATTTTGACTTGATGAAATTAAAGTTCAAAGCAATGTACCTTTGTACAACAAGTTAATTTGTATTTGAAAAGTTAATCATTTGATTTAAAGAAATGTTTTCGTTTTTTTTTTTGTCTAATAAACCTCGATATACAACGCATCAACACTGACTACCTCATCCTTAGACAAGGTTGATGTCTGTCCTGCTTCTGGAGTGGCCTTCAAGGTATTCCTCGTGGGTCCTTTATCTGGCATTTCATAGAGCGGAATCTCCTCTGCATCACCCCCTGATCCTGGCATCTTGACATCGTCATACTGGTCCCCTTGCTGAAGGGTACCCCTGATCTGCTCGTGTTGAGTGATGATAGCACTGTTGCCATAGAAACGATCTGAATTGGAAGATCCATCAGTAACATTTGATGTTGATTTTGACTCACGATTAGTTCCCCTCAATTCCTTCATGGAGGTAGCATACTCTGGACCCTTTCGAGATCCTTCTTCAACCGATTCGTAACAAACATCAAGATGCTCCTTTTTATCTGCATGATCTGCACTTCGTTGATCCAAGCTGGTTTCCCTCAATTCCTTAATGGAGGTAGCATACTCTGGACCTTTCCGAGATCCATCTTCAACCGATGCGTAATTAGCTTCAGGATGCTTTTTTTTAATCGACGTATTGTCAGTGTGTTTATTATCTTTTCGACCTTTTGTTTTCTTACACCGCAGAACGATAACGATTACAATCAATATCAGAATGAAAACAGAACCAAGAATGGCGATAATCAGGGTTATATTGCCATCCCTCGTGTTTTGTCCCGAGCTGGCATTCTTGTTCGTTGGTGTGTGATGTTTTGTTGTAGAAATTGATGTAGATCTACTGGCAGGCAATTTTTTTGAAGCGGTATTATAATGTCGATGGTCTGTTTTGCGCTGTTTGTTTCAAGAGGGTTGGTAGCGTAGTCATAGGAGAGGAGGGTGGCGTGGGCTGAGTTGATAGCATGCATGTGATCCTCGTCACGGTCTCAATATCAAGATAGAATCCTGAATGAAGCTTGTTTAAATCATTCACATTAATCGAAAAGGAAAAGGCGCTCTCTTGAATTACAACCGTCCGATATGTGTTCCCGTTCAAAATGATATTTCGAGAAAGCGCCTGGCTCGTCCAATAATTATCCAGAGTACAAAACACTTTTATTTTTTTGAATGAGGTATTGTAATGCAATTAGAACATCCAATGACTCGTAAGTCATACGACTGAAGTGTGTCATTATGATAGTCAAAACATTGGAAGGTAGCCGAATCATTCATTCTGATGTTAGAAATATATAAACTGTTAGAATCAAAACGACCACCGCGGACCAAAATTTGTGTAAAACGAGGATCATTGATGAAGACACCGTCCCAGTTGGCGATCAATGTTCCATTTCTATACCACCACTTGTAGTTATCACCTTTACCATAGCACCTTAGTGTGATATCATCTCCGATGTTAGCTAGTTTAGGTATTATATCACCTTCCACTCTGTATGCAAGATCCACACAGAAAAGTACAACAAAGACAGTCGCAAAAACACAAAACACTTGCGATCGAATGAACTCCATGTTGGAGCCAAATGAACGATAATGAAAAATCCAAATCTAAGAAGATTATATTGGATGCGCTTTCATCGCTACGGAGTCATGTAGGTGAAGGTTTTTCTCTCGCGGCGTCAAACTAGTAAATGATAGTATTGCTTCGATTTGTCAAAGACGGTGAAATATCACAAGGAGTGTCTGACCATAGTCTGCATTCGATGATATAGTTCCTGAACTCGATGGTGTTTGACGAAAATAACGTTTTGAAGCAGGTTGTGATGAAAAGTGCGTGCGCAGGATTGGGCCGATTTTAAGAAGGGAACTATTTTTCTTCTGATAATTTTGTCATAAAACCTCATCACGACAAATCATCGAAATATGTATTTCCCATCATTTCCTTTTACTAACGTGGCATAGTATTACATCAGGTTAGGTTCATGATATATTGTTAAAATAAATGAATTTATCTCATTGCTTGATCCGTACTTCCAGATATCAATGATCAGAGATTTTAATGTCAAATCTATTTCTAACGATGACCTCGATAAGAATCTCAGTCAGAATCGACTGTTACTCGTCCCGTATTTATTAGTCTAAAAACATTACTTTAATGATCATGAAAATCACGTTTCGTCATGCCTAAAATTCCGCGGCAGAGCCAGAGGTTCCGAAAGATTTCAACGCTGGAAAAAAGATACCCCGAAGGCTGGAATCTAGAACTTCATACTTCATAGTACATGTATCTTGTTCGATATGGCAACCGGTAAATACATTCTGCCCTCTTGAGTCTAGATATGAAAGACTTCAATCTACTTGACAAGGAAATAACACCTGTATTGACGTGAATCCATCGACGCCATCATCAAATATAGAAGCCTGACGAAACCAACATTAGTATAGAAAGTAGTTTGTCTGTATTGTAATATGTATCTTGGAAGATGATTGGTTATATTATGACCAACATTGACACTTTCTCTCAGAAAATAGGTGTGACATAGTTATTTCAGTATCGCACAGAACGTGTAGTGTTTTTCTGTAGGTATTTCCGTGTTAGGTAAATGAAAACGACGTCATTAACAAAGTTCAAGTTAACTTACTTTAAAGAACCTCTTACCCAACCATATTTAATGGAGAATACTGAGAACAAAATTTGTTTTTATCAATATTCTTCGCCTCAGGAGCGGCACGAATTACTACTACTACCGCTACTACTACTACCACTTCTACTACTGCTGCTGCTGCTGTGTGTGTATTAGGTTTTTACAGACGTGTATCTACCAGATATGATTATTTACGTCTGGGGACCGACCTTTAAACGTCACCATCCGAAAGACGTGACTCAGTTTCAAACCTGCGTCCTCGACTGAATCAGTTTGTAACTTCCATTGTTAGCTGGATTGCAGGCGCACGCCACAACGCCTATTTTTTGTTTACTGCTGCTGCTGCTACTACTGCTAATATACTATTGATATATCTCGATCTAGTTTTACAGATTACTATTACTTGGTCATGTTATTCAGTGTGCACCATCTGTACTCCGGGGGTGGGGGGGGGGTGGTATTTATCCCATTATGGTGACCGTGAGGGCATATGGAAATTACTATCACCTGTTCCCCAATTTAGTTTTTTTTTAAATCTTCTTTCCTTCTTGGTTAACATATATTTTTTAGACTTTCGCCCCTTAAAGTAATTTGGCACAGCCCCTTTAATTGCATTATAATGATAAGAATAATAATATTCTGGATTTAAATCTACGATATCTCTTAGATTACACTTTGCACCGGTCATCCGATTGAGGCTTATCCTTAAATATTGTAGGTCCACGCACATTGTCCACTTTCTAGGGAGGATTCTGGACAAGCGTCATTTACTGACGCTCACATCGCTGAATAAACACAATTACTTTCGGACATTATACTACCGGGTATTTATTTTTGTCTTTTGATTATCATCACTAGCCGTCGGTCCACTGGTTGCTTACTAACAAGCTTGTATATGCTTTCTTAGCAGTCAGGTAAAATAACCACCACTAAAGCTACAGCTAAATCTTAATGACTAGTCAATACATACATAAATACATACATATTGATATTTATATAGCGCCTTTACATAAACATGCTCAAAGCGCTTTACATTAGTAAATAAAAACAGAATAATTATATGCTCTCCAAGTGCATTACACTCTAAAAATAACAATTACAAAGAAAACAAATGAGTTTTTAGATTTCTCTTAAATGATGCAATATTCACCAATAATTCTATTCATATATTTTAATCTTTCTCTCTATAATTATACTCCCAACGAAGCATAGTCATAGGGACACATCTTGTAGAAAATGATTTTGTAGTCGCCTCAAACACATTTGCGGAAGTCAAAATACATCTATACCATGCGTCCATCCTGTCATCTAGGGGCGGCGATCCCGGGGGGGGGGGGGGGGTGGCGGGTGGACACGTACCCCTTCAATTTTTGTAGGGGGGATTGTCCCCCCGGAAAATTTGAAAAAGTGCACACACAAAAATGTATAGCAAATACTGACTAAAGGCTGCATCACACTTTTAGGCTCTGAATGGCCCAAGAGTGCAGATTTAAGAATAATAAAACTGCAAAAATCTTCGCGCTCGTCGCTGCGTTCCTCGCATAACATCCTTCAAAATGTACTAGAACATTTTGCAGAAAATCTGTTTTCCGTTGGTATTACGTAAGCTCAGTTTACACTGTATGTTAACAAGATTAAGAGTTATATGAATATTCCGCTTGCTCTTTTAAGAAGTCACTCCTGCCTACTTGCTGAAATGTACCTAATAGATACTTACAAACCTTCGGACTGCACACTAAATATCGGCAAAGTAAAAGTGAAGTGTGAAAAAAGTATACTGCTTGTTTTTAACCTATAGTTTTGCTAAAGAATATAATTTGTTAATACAATAAAAATCCAAAAACCTGTGAGGGGGTAGCATAGAGCTATATAATAAGACTTATTATATATCTCTTCCGTCACCTTCGCCTCTCTCATTGGCTTACTGATGGGGGGGGGGGGGGGGCAGTTGCCTCCTAAATAAAACTCAGACGTGGTTTATTTCTAATTTGATACCAGTGATTTACATGTGTTGCTGAAATGGCATGATTTTTCCCTGAGCTCCCGGGGGCTCTGCCCCCTGAACCCCACCAAGGGCCCTAAGGCGGACCCCAGGTTGCTCATCTGACCGTTATTAAATGCCTACATCCCCTGGGTTTCTTGGGGCTCCGCCTCCTAAACCTCACTCTAATTAGTGACCTGCCAGTGTCACAAATAAGGTATCAAAATATGCTCCTCTGATCGTAATTAAATGCCTCAGACACCTAAACTTCTGGGGCTCCGCCCCTTGACCCCCATCGGGGTTTCACCCCTGAACCCCACGCCAATTTACGTTTCTCTTGCTTCGCTCGCTTTGCTCTATCTGATCGTAAATACTCTTGCCCCCACTTTGAAAAACCTTCCCCGAGGCCTGCATGTAACATGTAAGTGTGTTTTTTCTTCTGCTGCCCCCCCCCCCCAAACGTTTTTGCTCATTACGCCACTGGTCCCTCTCGTTCACTATGCTCCCTCGTCCCTCGCATTTCGCCCCCCCCCCCGGTCATGAAAAAAAATCGCCGCCCCTGTTGTCATGTACTCTCCCACTCACAACTCTCACTTTCACACACACTTTTACTTCATGCCAACTATTTGTATTTTAAAACGAACCAGGAAGTGTTATGTTTGTCTACTTCTTATATTGCGTGCTTTATTTACTTCCTACATTCAAAGTCAAAGCGTTGCATATTACTGATATGAAAGTTATTGTTGATCCTTTTTTTCCCTTTGTATCAAGCGATTTTTATTATAACATTTTGTCATAACATAGCATTCTTTAAACTTTGTATTTCTTTTACCATTAACGTCATTGGAACATAATATATATAAATGATTGATACGCGACTGATATATACTTTTTGTGGACATAGTAAAAATTGTAGTACATGACTTGTTAACTTACAGTGTATATAATTAAAACATTGTTTTTCTTTTCTTTTTTATTACATTGTACATTTAATTAACATCTGTATAAAAAAGAATCACATGTCATTTAACTACAAAGAAAAAATAAGCTCGGACCATGTTTTATAATGTACAGACAAAACAAGCGGAGACAATCAAGGCACTTTCAGAAAACGCAAAAAATTACCACCAAAACACTGAAAACAAGAAGGAAAGAAGTTTAAAATGGTGTTTTTTTGTTTTTTTGATGATCAAATTTCATTATGGTTCCCTAAGAATACAAAATTACCCCAATCAATCATTATCTCACACTTTGGATTTCACAGTATGCTACTGTAAAACCTACTGAAATTGAATTATCATTCAAATTTATACTCCTACAGATAATAGGTGAATCGGGTGAAAATAGATCAAATATTATCAACTATCAATAGCAATAAATTGGATATGAGAAATACACGGTTAACAGTATTAATTCATATAAAATGGCTTGATATGTGCATTTCATTAAAATGCTTCAATTATTTCATATGGACTATAATACAATATATAAGATAAAATCAATAGACATGTTTTTTGACAACAATAACCCATTACGGTACTAAACGTTTAAAGACGGAGAGCTAAGCAGCCTATATTACACAATTCATAGGCTACTCTGAATCAATTCGGGAACTTTAAAATGTATATATGTTGAAGCACTTGTTATATGTGATTAAATGTATTTCATTTTTCTTTAGTGCAGATTAAGCGACTCAACTTTACCATGGCGCAGTGAAAGATGTTTTTTTATTCGGTAACGGAGCTAAAGAAAAACTCAGAGACAGATTCGATGTTGTTTTGAAGACGTATGATATTTCAGATATATATTATATATTGTAATTTTTGTAATCAATTTCGACTCTTCATATCCTCCTGTATAATTGTCTTGACGGGGTTATGAAAGCGTAACGTCTTTCTTGAGCTGTGAACAATTCAATAAATTTAATTATAAACGTTATACTGTTTTTGATTGCAAATGCTCAGTGCGATTTTATAACCATTGACAGCGGTGAATCACAGTTTATTTTTCTCAAAATGAAATTACACTAGAAATAAAAACAATGTAATATACCAGCCTCGTATAATTATCAACGTGAAAAAAAGATCATGCATTAGTATAAGGTGATGTTCACCTCAGGGATTGAAATTGGACACATTTAAGATAATTTTCATTGTAAAAACATAATATCAAGATCATATTGTGAGTATTGAACCCCTCCCCCCCCCCCCAAAAAAAAAAAAAAAAAAAAAAACAAAACGCGATTATAAGCCATGTTTTAACCGTGGTTCAAACTTCACAAATTGCGCGTTAAAAAAAAAAAATTACCACGGATTTTCAGTACGCGCTGTACGTGCATGCGAACGAAGTGGGTTTAAACACCGACTTTTAAATAATTTGTATCAGTTTACTTCTGGTATGAATTCATTTTACTACCACTCCTGCGGTGCCATTCGGAGAGTAAGCGATCTTGCAAGCGAACAAAAAAAAAGGCGAGTGCGTGCAAAATTGTCGATGTTTGAACCGCTCTTCAAACTCCGCTTTAGTGAGGTTTTTCGTTTAGATAGGTGTTTCGACCACGGTTAAAACCACACTTTTTGTCTACGTGTGAATTACAAACTAAAAAGAGTTCACATTCACAAAGTCCTGTATGTTCATTTGACATTTTTACCGATGTGAAATATGATTTATTTATAAATATGTGTTCGTCCGTTCTTAAAAGAAGTTTTTTTTTCTTGTATACAAATTTTGATGGTTTATTGTTTTGAGGGTCCTTACTGTATGCCGCAGATGCACTGCTTCAAAGTCAGTGTATTTCAATCATCTATACTTTACATATATTTTGTATGTCAACAACTTTTCAAGACAAGGTTTTCTGCAGTACGGAGAAATAGCGCTAAGTGACCGGTAATAGTCTAAAGGTAAAGACAAGTTCTGGCCATGCGATTGTATTGTGAAAGAAACGTTCTGGAATCATCAAAATGATTAGAAATTTGGCCCAGTCTTGATAAATTTACAAGCACTGTACACGGAAAGATCTATCCAGTCCGGATAGATATAATAATTTACCAAATATATCAATTAGTAAGCGGTTTCCCGGCAAAATTTGTATCATCACGTATTAGTCAACAAATATTCTTTCACATGATTGGTAATAAGAGCTTCCATTTCATTTTTTGAGAGGGGGGCGTTTCCAAAACTGGTCTATACCTTTAACCCTTAATACACGACTTTTAAAGAACCTCTGTGATATTTCATGTCCATGGTGGCACTGTACATTACTTTTTCATTCAACAACAAATCAATCGATTTGAGCATAAATTGGACCCACATCTACTGTGGACTCGGAAGCCATACTTGCTGGGGAAGTCTCGTTGACATCGTTTATAGTATCCAATGGGTATCCTTTGCCACACGCGTTCATTCTTGCATCGGTAATTGTCTTTGAGAGGTCGTCGGGCATAGCGTAGATAGGTGTACTACACCGGGCGCCCCCTTCAACAAGTTTTCTTGTAGAATCGATGTCCTCGTATTGGTGTCCCGAAGGCCCGGCATCAGAAACCTCCTCCAGATGAGAGTCAAATGGTGATGGTGCAGCGTAAATATTGTCATTTTCTAGAACAAAATACAGGTTGGCTTCATCTGCATTCTGTTCTTGCTTCCCTTCCATCGCCATGGTTACTGCATCACTGGATTCGTAAAGGATGTTATCCACGAACATGGTTTCATCCGAGGCTTCACATTTGTTATCTGAAGGCTCATAACTAGCACCCTTCATTTGATGAGGTTTAACACAAGAAGGGGTACAGGGATTTCCAGTAGGAGAGTGATTTGTGCTGTCATTTTCTAGTACAAAATAAAGGTTATCGTCAGGGGTATCTTGGCCATGGGAATCTTTCAACTCTTTCATCGGAATCACCGCACTCGCATGCATAACGTTTTGAGTAGACCCTTTATCAGCGAGAGCCATCCTAGAATCAGATCGTTCAACCTCACGCGAATTCAAAGTATCGGGCGTCATAGCCTGTTGTGTTTGGAAGTCCACATGATAGTGACCATGGCTAGATTCCTCATCGTTCAAACGACAAGTTTTCATCGCACTTGGCTGGAAATTGAAGTCTGGGATCGTAGTGGAGAGTGTTTGAATCCTTTTCCCCTTGGCTTTGGCCTGACCTTTTTGGGACTCATTGCTACCTCGAACATTGCTTGATTTGTAATATCGTCTCCGAAAATTCATCACAATGATGACTGCCATAAAAATGACCCCTGCTGAAATACTAACACAAATCACAATTATTTTATTGTAAGAGTCACTCACTTTCTTAGTTGTCTTTTGGTTAGTTGTCCAGAGAGTAGCTAACGTTGCCTGAGATGACGTAGATGTTTTTTTTTTCTGTGGGAGCGACAATTCCGACGTATTCCTGATATTTAGTTTTGTGGTCATATCTGTAGTTGAAGACTCGTCTCTTTCTGATGATGGTTTTACTGTTAAAGTAGAGGGAGATTCAGTTCGTCGTGAAAGTGTAGATCGCTCTTGTGCTTCCGTCGGTGAAATGGACGTTCGTACCCTTGACGCTGGTTGAGATGATGATGAATTAAAAACTGAAGTTGTAGCTTTTGACGCATTTACAGCCAGGGGTGATTGAGATATAGTATTTGGCATTGTTTTTATTGTAGTAGAATCCGTTTGTTTCTGCATTTTGGTCGATGGAGTCGCTTGGATTTCAAAATTCTCGATTGTTCGTGGTGGCGAAGGGATCAGGCTAGATGACGTTTTCAGTGGAACCATCTCTGAAGAAGAAGACGAAGAAATGGACGGCTGTGAGAAAGGTGGCGATGAAGAAGAACGCAATGACAGTTGCGATCCTGATTGTGGACTCGTGGTTGTTGATTTCGTGTATTGTAAGGATGTTACCAGTGTGCTTAAGAATTCATGAGATGAAGATGGTTCATTGGTGTGGTCAATGATCCTTGTGGTGCCTCGTGTGGATGACTGTCTAGGTTGGCTTGGCAAGACAGTGGTCGTCATCCTCTGTGTAGATGAAGGGTTTGACTGGGCGGGAAGAATGCATGTTATATTTGACAGGAGACCATCATCTGAAGATACATAGATGGAATGTTCATGCACCAAATCGTTAGCATGTTCAGGGCCAAATTCCAGACGATTCCCATCCACCAAAGTTTTAACAGTTTCTCCATTAAAGATGATCGTTTTGGGTAGCCACTTTGGGATATTGAAACCGATGATATCACACGTCACGTGTGTATCAATTGAACAATTGCAAGCTACAACACTGATTTCATAAACATACAAAGATACATGCATGTCTGAAATACAGCTGTACTCTGCTGAATCTTGCTCAGTAATGTTTGAAATGCGAAGCGCAAGATTCTTACTCATGTTATCAGATAAAACATAGTAACTGACGGAATTGCGAGAATCATTACGAAAATACTCGTACATTTCAACGTTGGCAAATGATGTACCAGCCTTTGCTAAGTATTTTTTTTTGTCTGATCTATTCTTCCGCCGAGCCCAATACAAATCAATATCTGGAGCCAAGTCTGTAACGCAATCTAGGGTCATGTCATCTCCAACGTTCAGTACTTTCGGCACCGATACTGACCCATGAGAGAATTCAACTGAAATAGCTAAAGTCCAAAGAAAAGCTATGAAAGCATTAAAGATTTTCATGTCTGCAGAAATTGTTTTAAGCACCTATGCAATAGACCTCTGTTATTCCTCTGCAGTGTAGACATCCAGTATGCACATTCTTTCAAAAATGAAATTATAATAGCATCTCTGTCGTTCGGGGAAGTTACAATATTAACAACAATAGTTCACATAGATGTAGTCCTCGTCCTTGGGTTTTACTAGAATATGCTTTATCTCGACGCCTCATTTTTCACTCTCCTTTGATATCATTGCAACTACCGTGTCCCGAAAACATCCAAGTGACCCATAAGCTCACAACAAAATAACGAGGCCTATCAAGTAAGTTATATTCAATTGGCGTACAGTCCACTTTCAAGAGACAGAGCTCAAAGCACATACGATCAACATGTCTATAAGCAAGAGCTGTACAATTGACGGCCACTGCTGAAGGGTTACAGCACCTTTACTTTCCAGAGTCTGCATTCAACCAATCTTACATTGCTATTAAGGAAATATCACTTCTATTGTTAAGGTTAAGCAATAGAGAATGTCGACATCCATCGATTACCCACAAACTTTCTAAACGTAGTGAAACCAAAAGACAACCATGATTTATAAGTAGTCAAGGCAGCTGATTGGTTACATGACACTGACGTATTTGAAGGAGGAGGAAGGGGGTGGGGGACTTTTTGCCCCTCCTCACAGATTTCCGACCAATTGCGACATGATACAGGAAAATATTTGTTTAGATCTATAGTACCGTCATGCAGGTGCTTTAACCGATTGGACAGCATATATCGAAACCAATTAAAGCAATTCCACACCATTAAGTACGGCTTCTTTTTCAATGTACATGTACTTCAAAATGATTAATCTGCCTAGATACAAATACTAAAAATAGAAGAAGGCTTTACGAAACCAACCATGCAGCTTGGTCGGAAATTACTTCTTAGGTCTCATAGCTTTCGATTTAGTCCAATCTATAAAAAAAGAGCGTGTTGGCAAAGTAACATAGGTACATTTAAAGACTACTTCTTCAAAAATATTACCCATGCCAGTGATTGAACTCGCTATAAATTCCTGATAATGACTGTCATGATAATAAATACGTCCTATGAAAATAAGCATTTAATATAAGTTGTTTTAATTTTATTTAAAGATAAAGGTGAGTTCTGGTTTTAAAAAAAGAAAGAAAATTAATTCTCACAGAATCAAACGAAACTTACACTGAATGTTCAAGATTACAAACAAATGTCATTTGTCAAACAATTTTGGTAGAAAATGTATACTGGCTGAGTAATGAGCATAGAAAGATTAGGAAATCAAATTAAGTAGCCCCGACAACATTTGTGTAGTCCAATATACATCCTTCTGTGTACAGGTGCTCGTTACTTAGTAACGAGCACCTGTACACAGAAGGATGTATATTGGACTACACAAATGTTGTCGGGGCTACTTAATTTGATTTCCTAATCTTTCTATGCTCATTACTCAGCCAGTATACATTTTCTACCAAAATTGTTTGACAAATGACATTTGTTTGTAATCTTGAACATTCAGTGTAAACCGGAGTGTTGGCTCAGTCAGTAGAGCGTCCGCCTCACAACCGGGAGGTCGTGGGTTCGAACCCCGGCCGCGTCATACCAAAAGACGTTAAAAGATGGGAGTTGTTGCTACCTTGTTTGACGTTCAACAATAAGGGATAGAGCAACGTCGATCTGGCGCTGCTCAGTGGCTGCCGGGCTCACGATCAATTGGGCAAAAAGAATTTCCGTTTCGGTTTAATAAAATTTGGAGTGGACTATTAGGCTATTATTATAAATTGATTATAATTTTGATTACTCCAGAACTTTGCAGTACACGCCAATACTTACATGCTACATGGTCAACTTTTTCTGATCCATTCCACACCTTTTCTTTCACAATGCAATCGGATGACCAGAATTCACCTTTATCTTTAATTTAGTCACCAACAACAGTAACAAAATATGTGAGCAAAATATGCCATTTCCATTGTAAAGAAATGTCACAGAATCAAATTTTATGCCAAAGGATGGTAAATGGTGCCAGAAAATTGTCTAATCGAGCCTGGCCTCCTCAAAATTGACAAAATACAATACGTTCAATTTTAAATCACAAAACAGATAATACAACAATTACAACAGCTATTACAAACTCATTTACTCGGTGTTATATAAATATAAATATTGTCATATTTTCATTTTCTAGAAGAAAATACAGGTGGGTTTCCTCTGCATTAATATTCTCGATATTTTCTTAATAGTCTGCTTATTGAGAAGAACACCAACGTGTGAACATACGGCCAATACTACGTTTATATGGAATATAATGATTTAGTAGATTAGCTATCGTTTTGCATGATATGATATCCAATGTAAATCTTTGTTGTCGATGATCCAGCAGCAACTGCTAACTCTTGCAAAGTCCTGGCTGGGAACTAGGTATAGCAAGGCCACTTTTACTTTGTTTGCAGTGGTATTGGCTCTAGTGGCAATTAGAACGACATAGGCCTTTCCTCGTTGGCCACTCTTTTTATCAGTGCGTCTGTGATCAGCGAATCGTTTTACTCTTATAAAGCCTTGCGTTGGGAACTAGGTAGTCATTCTCATCTACCTTGTGAGAAGTGGGGACGATCTTAGTCTTCTTTTGATTGTCAGCAGTGGTTTCAGTACGCGCACCCTCGTCTGAAGTAGACACCATCATCTTATCCTTGCAAAGCCTGAAATTAGGAACTAGGTAGTCTTTTTCGTCTTTGTCGTCAATGATCGTGGTTCGATTTGGAGTTGGAACGATGTACCCTTCTCCTTCCTTATCGTCATAAGTGTGTGTATTCTGAACCAAAGTAGAGCTCATCGCCCTACCCTTGCAACATCTTACACTGGGGACCAGGTAGCTGTTTTCATCTGTCTTATCTATAGATGTGGTTCGAATGACGTTGTGGAATGTGACATTTGGAACGGTATACCCGTACGCATCCTCATCTTTAACGTTGGATACCATGACAACGTAACCATCAGTATCCACACCTCTTACGTTAGGTAAGGTGTAGCCGTCTGGATCTGTGTCCTCCTGCAGATTGTTGCCCACCTCTTCGTAATCATGTGAGCTTGGTGAGGTATCTGTGAGAGGAAAGAAGCTGCTCGGATAGGCCAGGGCGTTGTCTTCAACTTCAGTAGAAATAGAAGTTTGCACTATGGGTATCGTGCTCTCGTACTCGTGGTTAAGGTGTATGGCGTGTGTGGAGGAATTCTATTGTTTTTAAAGAAGACAAATAGGTGGGAAATTAGTGGGATTAAGTTAGAGCTATGAAATTACTTCGTAACTCGTTTGGAATCAGTTCGCCTAAAGAATAAAATGTCGTTTTCCTTACAAATTAATCACGGCGCATTGTAAAATAATAGTGATAGTGTAGCAGAGTATATAATCTATATAAACATTTGTTTTTAATTTCTCTACCCATTTTTTTGTCTTGGATTTATGGCAGATTTCCAATGCTATCGAAATTAGTAAATGCGTATTGATTAAGCTGAACTTTACTAGAAAAAAATATTTATCGGGGATGCGTGTGCAGTATATTATTAAACTCACTTACTATGATAAACTACCTACCCGATCAGTGGAATCCGAACAGTCTTCAATTGTGTCCAAGTTGCTTGATTTGTAATATCGTCTCCGTAACGTCATCAAAGCGATGACTGCCATAAAAATGACCCCTGCTGAAATACTAACACAAAGCGCAATTATTATTTTCTTAATTGTCTTTTGGTAAGTTGGCAAAGTAGTTGATAACGTTGCCAGAGATGACTTAGATGTCTTTTCTGGTTGTGGAGGCGAAAATTCCGACGGCCTCCTGGTACTTGGTTTTGTGGTCATATCTGTTGTTGAAGACTCGTCTCTTTCTGATGAATTTGTCCATGGTGCTGTATATGTTAAGGTAGAGGGAGATGCAGTTTGTTGTGAAGGTGTAGGTCGTGGTTGTGCTTCCTTCGATGAAATGGACGTTCGTACCGCTGACACTGGTCGAGATGGTGATGAGCTAGAAGCTGACATTGTAGTCTTTGACTCATTTACAGCCAAGGGAGATTTAGGTGTAGCACTTGAAATTGTTTTTATTCTAGTAGAATCTGTTTGTTCCTGTATTTTGGTCGATGAAGTCGCTTGGATTTCTACCTTCTCGGTCGTTCGTGGTGGCGAAGGGGTCAGGCTTGATGACGTTTCCAGTGGAACCATCTCTGAAAAAGAAGAAGAAGAAATGGACGGCTGTGAGAAAGGTGGCGATGAAGAAGAACGCAATGACCGTTGCGATCCTGATTGTGGACTCATGGTTGTTGATTTCGTGTATTGTAAGGATGTTACCAGTGTGCTTAAGAATTCATGCGATGAAGATCGTTCATTGGTGCGGTCAATGATCCTTGTCGTGCCTTGTGCGGATGACTGTCTAGGTTGGCTTCGCGTTACAACGCTGATGTCATAAAAATACAGATATATTGTTTTGCTGTTCGGAACGTTTTTTGAAGTACAGATGTACTCTGCTGAATCTTGCTCAGTAATGTTTGAAATGCGAAGGTCAATAAACATTCTCATGTTTTTAGACGAAACATTTACAAATGTGGAAATACGCGGATCAGAACGGGTTTCTTCATAAATTTCACCGTTGGGAAATGATGAACCAGCCTTTGCTAAGTATTGGTCTGATTCATTCTTGCGCCGAGCCCAATACATAGTAGTATCTGGATCCCAGTCCGTACTACAATTCGTCCTTGTTTTCACGAAGTGACGGTAGTGAGGAAAATCGTCATGCAAAGTGAATGCAATTTTTGTTCACTACCGTCACTTCGTGAAAACAGCGACGAATTTAGGGTCATGTTATCTCCAAAGTTTAGTACTCTCGTCACCGATAGCGTTATCCCATGAGAGAAGTCTGTGTGGAATGTTAAACACAAAAGAATAATCGTAGAGGTGTTAGAAAGTGCCATGCCAAAAGCAGAAATCTCAAACCAATTATAACTGGAAAAAACCTGTATCGTAGCTTTCTGTCCTATTCCAGCATGAAGTTAATTACGACGGGTGTGTTTGTGTTTATATATCCAATTGATATGATCAGCCGAACCCGTGGCAAAATGTAACTACATTACAAAACATTATTTTCCTGTTCTCGTTTCATTGATGATTCTAAGGTGAATACGGGAAATGAGAAGGCTCTTCAGTGTGCAAAAGCCTGGCAGAACATTTGAGCACAGATGATGGAAACGAAAAAAGACGGGAAATTGATCTGGTGACGAGCTCTTCAAAATGCAATCCTTGTGGTCACGTTGACTCAATGACTTCTATAATACTTGATAGTAAATCATTGTCCACAGTTTATTGTTAGATTTTAATATCTTGTACTATTCAATGCTCGCACGGTCGAGCTAAGAGATGTCAATTTAACAGCGACTGCGATTCCAATGTAAGACCAAAATCATTCCATTTAAGTACTGGTACCATCAGTATTTGACAGAGACCATGAATTATTGTGCGAACACGGTAAATTATTTATTTCTAAAGTTGTTCCGTAATGTAACAAAATCTTTAACATAAACGTCTTCTTGAAGAATTACAAGATGATTTCCCAACGAGGTGCCTGGGAGGCCGGAGAAGTTTTAAAGAAATTAATAATTGCTGAGCAGTAAATCTGCCTAATTGTGCTCTTATCCAGGTTGTAGATCGTTGCAAATTTATTGTTTGCTTTCATTTTCGTTTTCTGTCTCTGATTGATAATTATATGATTTTTTAAAAGGGAGGCGTATTGAAACTTTCAAGTGGGCATTGCATTGGAGGAGCAATAGACGAAAGTCGTCAATCCAAATGGTTGATAGTTTCTAAACACGCAAAGGTATTTATCACTTGATGACACACGGAAGAGATTGAGCACCTCACTTATGAGATGTTTGTGAGAAATGTTATCATAAAGATTGAATATTATTTAGTATCCATGCAAAAATAGAAGTACCTTGATTGTTTTGGAGAACCATCTCAGCCACTTTCACTTTCAATAAATATGCATATATATACGCAATGGCGTATACAGAAATAGATAAACTTGAGGCTGGGCGTAGATACTACGAAGTATTCTGTTAGTCATGTTATGAGAGCGGGATCGATATATGCAGTGTATTTTTGAAAGATGTATACTATTTGTTATAATTTCGATATGCATTCCAATAATGCATGTGGATCTTCAAACTTCCATTTACCCAAAATACGCACCTCACTAGCTAAAACTTGTATTTTTTTCAAATGCCCAATATCTGGAACACTTTTAATACCATTATATATCAAATCTAGTCCATCACTAAATGTTTAAAACGGAGATTTAAAACCTTATTACTCAGTAGATATAGTTGATCAGGTTTTAGTATTCTGTCTATGTGTTTGTTAATGTTAGTAAAAACAAAAAAAGATTTCTTGTTTTTGTCTTGTTTTTGTCTTGTCGCTACGCTACAGTGTGGAGTGCTCGATCGCGTGTCGATAGTAGTTCATGATTATAGTTTTGATACCAGGCCTATCATTTTGAATTGATCTAGGGTGACGGGGAGATGACACTTTAGCAAGTGGCCATGTGTGAAGAAAAAAAAACGTGTCAACTTACATGTATCTGCATTCAAAAACACATCAAGCCATTTCTTGTGTGGGGTACTTTATTATCTCAAGAAACCTTAACCTTAAATCCTAAACCTTAAACGTTAACTCCTAAATAACATGTGTAGGTCTACAGATCAACTTTGTTATCTAATATCTAATAACGTGTATTCACTAAAAGCGCATGAATAATTTTGAGGTTTGCGACAATGTGTTGCATAGACCTACCTAATATGTGACCTTCACTTGCCATCCTACGATTAAAAAAAAAATGTTCTTGAACTTGAACTTTATTGGAACACCTTTCGGTCCCTTGAGTCAAATAAAGCTCAAAAGAGCAAACAAACAAATACATGTATATACAATCTACATTTACAACATAATTACAAGTTATTTAAGATCGTCACTAAGTTTGTGAAAACTTTTTTCTTTCGCGATTGTATGACATATCTGCTTTCTCAAGTACTCTCGCAAGAGGGCGATAAACACAAACGACTTCGCATCCATAGTGTAGTAAAGTATGGTAATGATTTATATCTATCCCTTTTTGTTTTGAACTACTTATTACTACCTATTACATGAAACTACTTACAAAACTTTAAAATGTTCTCACTATCCATATATCATGTTCTTTATTTATGAAATATAAAACACATAACTGGACAATCGAAACTATTAATTGTAAATTATAGGATAATAGAATGTTTGTTTTTATCGTACCTCCAAAGAGATGGACGTTGCATAATTAACTATTTCTCCTTATCATTTCTTTTGAAACTCATATTATTTTTCATATAGAGAAAAGGAAACTCAATTAAATTAATCATATAATATCATAAATGAAGCGATTTGAATCCCATTTCCATATTACCGGTGTTTAAAAGTGCTTTTAAGAGTGCTATATTCTATCCAAATTTTTACAATATAGAGTAGAATGCTGTTATCTTTTTGCGATCCAACGGTTAACTCGTTATTGGACACTGTCGCTAATATAGTTGGAATATTTTTTTTTTACCCCAATTTATGGAATTATTTTGACAATGATTTATTCCTAATAGATCTAGATAATAGTATACATTTTCAGATTTTATTGAATAATAATTTGCCAGTGTTTGTTTTGCGTGACTGCTAAACCATGTGTATGCTACTATGCTTATCAACTAGGGGACCTACGCCCTTAAGTCATAAATGACAGTAATGAGGATTAATGCCCTACAACAGGGCACTAATATAGCACATCGACACGGTTTTGATCCTGGAGCCTCACAGTTACGAGGCCATTGCTTGGCCACTGAACCATGACTGTACGCAGCGGGGGATAGGGTAGGGGGCAGTTTCCACAAATTGAAAAAAGAAAAGAAAATGCAATAATTTTTCAATAATTCATTGAATTTCCCCCCGGTCCCCGACAGAAAAAACTTCTTCTGTGTGCCCATGCCTTGAGCCATAATGCATGGTCTCCTTCAGATGAGAGTCAAATGGTGGCGGTGCAGAGTAAAGATTGTCATTTTCTAGAAGAAAATACAGGTGGGTTCCTTTGCATTACTTTTTTCGATATCTTCTTGGTCTGCTTATTGAGAAGAACACCAATGTGTGAACATACGGCCAATACTACGTTTATAGGGAATATAATGATTTACTAGATTAGCTATCGTTTTGCATAATATCCATTGTAAATCTTTGTTGTCGATGGTCCAGCAGGAACTGCTATTTCTTGCAAAGTCCTAGCTGGGAACTAAGTATAGCAAGGCCACTTTTACTTTGTTTGCAGTGGTATTGGTTCTAGTGGCAATCAGAACGACATACATGTAGGCCTTTCCTCATTGGTCACTCTTTTCTCATCGCATCTGTGATCAACGAATCGTTTAAAGCCTTGTGTTGTGAACTAGGTAGTCGTTCTCATCTACCTTGTGAGAAGTGGGGAAGATCTTAGTCTTCTTTTGATTATCAGCAGTGGTTTCAGTACGCCCATTCTCGTCTGAAGTTGACATCTTATCCTTGCAAAGCCTGAAATTGGGAACTAGGTAGTCATTTTCATCTTTGTCGTCAATGGTCGTGGCTCGATTTGGAGTTGGAACGATGTACCCTTCTCCTTCCTTATCGTCATAAGTGTGTGTATTCTGAACCAAAGTGGAGCTCATCGCCCTACCCTTGCAACATCTTACATTGGGGACGAGGTAGCCGTTTTCATCTGTTTTATCTATAGATGTGGTTCGAATGATGTTGTGGAATGTGACATTTGGAACGGTATAACCGTACGCATCCTCATCTTTAACGTTGGATACCATGACAACGTAACCATCAGTATCCACACCTCTTACGTTAGGTAAGGTGTAGCCGTCTGCATCTGTGTCCTCTTGCAGATTGTTGCCCACCTCTTCGTAATCATGTGAGCTTGGTGAGGTATCTGTGAGAGGAAAGAAGCTGCTCGGGTAGGCCAGGGCGTTGTCTTCAACTTCAGTAGAAATAGAAGTTTGCACTATGGGTATCGTGCTCTCGTACTCGTGGTTAAGGTGTATGGCGTGTGTGGAGAAATTATATTGTTTTTAAGGAAGATAAATGGATGAAAATTGAGTAGGATTAAGTTGGAGCTATGACATTGCGTTGTTACTCGTTTGGAATTAGTTTGCCTAAGGAATAAAATGTCGTTTTCCTTACAAATTAATCACGGTACATTGTAAAATAACAGTGATAGTGTAGCTGAGTATATAATCTATATAAACATTTGTATTTAGTTTCCCTACCCATTTGTTTGTCTTGGATTTATTGCAGATTTCCAATGCTATCGAAATTAGTAAATGCGTATTAATTTAGCTGAACTTTACTAGAAAAACGATTTATCGGGGCTGCGTGTGCAGTATATTATTAAACTCACTTACTATGATAAACTACCTACCCAATCAGTGGAATCCGAACAGTCTTCGATTGTGTCCAAGTTGCTTGATTTGTAATATCGTCTCCTAAACTTCATCACAATGATGACCGCCATAAAAATGACCCCTGCTGAAATACTAACACAAAGCGCAATTATTTTTTTCTTGATTGTCTTTTGGTTAGTTGGCAAAGTAGTAGATAACGTTGCCAGAGATGACTTAGATGTCTTTTCTGGCTGTGGAGGCGAGAATTCCGACGGCCTCTTGGTATTTGGTTTTGTGGTCATATCTGTTGTTGAAGACTCGTCTCTTTCTGATGATTTTGTCGATGGTGCTGTATATGTTAATGAAGATGGAGATACAGTTTGTTGTGAAGGTGTAGGTCGTGGTTGTGCTTCCTTCGATGAAAGGTACGTTGACGCTGGTTGAGATGGGGATGAACTAGAAGCTGACAGTGTAGTCTTTGACTCATTTACAACCAAGGGAGATTTAGGTGTAACACTTGAAATTGTTTTTATTCTTATAGTAGAAACTGTTTGTTCCTGTATTTTGGTCGATGAAGTCGCTTGGATTTCTACATTCTCGGTTGTTCGTGGTGGCAAAGGGATCAGGCTAGATGACGTTTCCAGTGGAACCATCTCTGAAGAAGAAGAAGTAGAAATGGACGGCGAACAATTGCAAGTTACAACACTGATGTCATAAAAAAACAGATATGTGGTTTTGTTGT
Source organism: Strongylocentrotus droebachiensis (assembly GCA_035222895.1). Lineage (NCBI taxonomy): Eukaryota > Metazoa > Echinodermata > Echinoidea > Camarodonta > Strongylocentrotidae > Strongylocentrotus > Strongylocentrotus droebachiensis. Next base: position 16,599 of record JAVYIG010004510.1, on the reverse strand, counting down.
TCAGAACGTTTGATGAACTACAGATGTACTGGGCTGAATCATGCTCTGTAATGTTTGAAATACGAAGCGCTAGAATCTTACTCACTTTATTGGACGAAGCATTTATAAAGCTGTAGTAATTGACAGAAATACGCGGATCATAACGGAATTTGCCATAAATTTCACGTTTGGGAAGTAATGTGCCATCCTTTGCTAAGTATTGGTCTGATTCATTCTTCCGCCGAACCCAATGCATATAGATATCTGGATACCAGTCCGTTACGCAATCTAGGGTCACGTCATCTCCAACGTTCAGTACTCTCGTCACGGATACTGACCCATTACAGAAGTCTGTAGGGAATGCTAAACATAACAGAATAATCGTATAGGAGTTAGAAAGTGACATGTCAAAAGTAGAAATCCCAAACCAAATATAATTGAAAAGAACCTGTATCGTAGCTTTCTGTTCTAGTCCAGCATGAAGTAAATTATGACGGATGTGTGTTTATATATCCAATTGATATGATCGGCCGAACCAGTGGCAAAATGTATTTACGTTACAAAACATTATTTTCCTGTTCTCGTTTCATTGATGATTCTAAGGTGAATACGGGAAATGAGGCACTGCAGTGTGCAAAAGCCTGGCAGAACAGTCGAGCACAGATGATGGACACGAAAGAAGACGGGAAATTGATCTGGTGACGAGCTCTTCAAAATGCAATCATTGTGGTCACGTTGACTCAATGACTTCTATAATGCTTGATATAAATCTTTGTCCACAGTTTATTGTTAGACTTTAATATCTTGTACTATTCAATGCTCGCACGGTCGAGCCAAGAGATGTCAATTTAACAGCGACTGCGATTTAAGTACTGGTACCATCAGTATTTGACAAAGACCATGAATTATTGTGCGAACACGGTAAAGTATTTATTTCTAAAGTTGTTCCGTAATGTAACAAAATCTTTAATTCAAACGTCTTCTTCAAGAATTACGAGATGATTTCCCAACGATTCGCCTGCGAGGAGTAGTTTGAAAGAAATCAATGTTTGCTGAGCACTAAACCTGCTTGGTTGTGCTCTTATCCAGGTTGTAGATCGTTGCAAATTTATCGTTTGCTTTCATTTTCATTTCATGTCTCTGATTAATAATTATTCGATTTTTTTTTTAAAGAGAGACGTTTTAAAATATTAAAGTGGGCATAACATTGGAGGAGCAGGAGACGAAAGTCTTAAATTAAATAGTTAATATACTTTCTAAACACACAAATGTATTCATCACTGTCTTGATGACATAATTATGGAAGAGATGGAGCACCTCACTTATGAGAAATGTTATCACAAAGATTGATTATCATTTCAAGCATCTAGATGAATATTAAAAGTAGGCTATCCATGAAAATAGAGAACTATCTTGAGTGTTTTGAAGAACTATCTCTGCCACTTTCACTTTCAATATAATATATGCCTACGCAATGGCGTATCCAAAAAAAGATAAACAGGTAAGGCAGCCTTTGGACCCACTGCAAGTTTAGTGGGTTTTGTTATCGCTTTCCAAGGGGGTAGGGGCATCCATCGCTGGTGGACATATCACTCCTACACTGTTAAAACAGTTGGGCAGATGTTACTGGGTAAATCGAAGTTGGGCAAATTTTGTCGGATGGGTTATTTTCTCCCAACCATTTACTATATGAAGTTACCTCATGAAAGGTACACAATAGGTTGGGTAGATGTTACTTGGCTAATCGATGTTGGGCAAATGTCGTCCAATTATTGTTTTATTTACTACCAACCATGTAGTAACCGATGAAATAATTGGGTAATGTTATTGGGAAATTATACACTGTTGGTCATAATGGTGGAATAATTATTTTTACCCCAATTTATGGAATGATTTTGACAATTATTTATTTCTAATAGATCTAGATAATAGTTTACATTCTCAGATTGTATTGAATAATAATTTATGAGTGTTTGTTTTGCGTGACTGCTAAAGTATGTGTGTGTGCTACTAGGCTAATCAGCTAGGGGACCTACTTCCTTAAGTCATAACTGACAGTAATGAGGATTAATGTCTTACAAAAGGGCACTAATATAGCACATCGACCCAGTTTTGATCCTGGGGCCTCATAGTAACGAGGCCATTGCTTAGCCACTGAATCATGAATGTACGCAGCGGGTGATAGGGTACGGGTGATTTAGCGTATGCGCAAATGATCATTTTCCTCGACAACATAAATATACCAATTATTTCGTCAACTTAGTCAACATCAAAGCTATATATTTTAATGCAGGTGCAGAGCTAGGATCTTATTTTAGGGAGGGGCGGTAGTGAGCAAGCGAATCATTTATAGAACGCGCGAATCGCGCTCATTAGGGGGGTGTCGGTGTTGGGCCTCCCGCACGAAGCGTGGAAGCTTAGACGTCTCCTTAAATTATTAGGAAAAGAAGATGATTTATTGTACCGATCTCGACTGTTGATCCTTGTCTAAATGAAGTCCCCCCCCCCCCTTCCCGCGTGAAGCGCGAAAGCTTTGACGTTTCATTAAATTATTATAAAATGTAGACGATTTGCTGTACCGTTCTCGATGTTAATCCTTGTCTGAATTCAGTTTCTCCCCCTCCCGCGCAAAGCGCGGAAGCTTTAGACGTTTCATAAATTATGAGAAAAAGCAGACGATTCGGTGTACTGTTCTCGACTCTTAATCCTTATCTGAATTCAGTTCTCCCCCTCCCGCGCGAAGCGCGGAAGTTATGGCGTTTCATTAAATTATTAGAGAAAGTAGACGATTCGTTGAACAGTGCTCGACTCTTAATACTTGTCTGAATTCAGTTTCTCCCCCTCCCGCGCGAAGCAAGGAAGTTATGGCGTTTCATTAAATTATGAGAAAAAGCAAACGATTCGGTGTTGGCCTACTGTTCTCGACTCTTAATCCGTATCTGATTTCAGTCTGCCCCCTCCCGCGCGAAGGGCGGAAGTTTTTACGTTTCATTAAATTATTAGAGAAAGTAGACGATTCGTTGAACCGTGCTCGAGTCTTAATCCTTGTCTGAATGAAATTTCCCCCTCCCGCTCAAAGCGCGGAAGTTTTGATGTTTCATTCAATAATTATTAGAGAAAGAAGACGATTCGCTATACCGTTTTCGACTCTTAATAAGCCCTAATTGTCTGAATTCAGTTTCTCCCTTTAGCGCGAAGCGCGGAAGCTTTGACGTTTCCTTAAATTATTAGAGAAAGCAGACGATTCGTTGTACCGTTTTCGACTCTTAATCCTTGTCTGAATTCAGTTTCCCCCTTCCAGCGCGAAAAGCTTAGACGTTTGATTTAATTATTATAGAAAGAAGACGATTCGTTGCACCGTTTTCGACTCTTATTAAGCTGTATTTATCTAAATTCAGTTTCCCCCCTCTTGCGCGAAGCGCGGAAGCTTTGACGTTTCCTTAAATTATGAGAGAAAGAAGACGATTCGTGGAACCGTTCTCGACTCGTCTAAATGAAGTTTTCCTCTCCCGCGCAAAGCGCGGAAATTTTTGCGTTTCATCAAAATATAGAAAAAGGAAAACGATTCGTTGTACTATTCTCGACTCTTAATCCTTATCTGAATTCAGCCCCTCCCCCTTCTGCGCAAATCGCGGAAGTTTAGACGTTTCCTTAAATTATTAGAGAAAGAAAACGATTCGTTGTACCGTTCTCGACTCGTCTAAATGAAGTTTTCCCCACCCGCGCGAAGCGCAGAAATTTTGGCGTTTCATAAAAATATAGAAAAAGGAAGACGATTCGTCGTACCGTTGTTGACTCTTAAACCTTGTTTGAATTAGTTTCCCTGAAAATGTTAAACCTCTGATTTCTTTAGCTGATATTATAGGAAAGTGAAACTTCGAGAAAATACAAGTATCTTTGTTGTAGTCACTCTCGAAGTCGTCACAGCGGATAAAAGTCACAGTTCGTAGGGAAAAAAACTTGTCGACCGACCGACAACATACATCTCACCGACTTCAAACTTCTGCATTGATATAGTACACGAGGATCGAGCAAGAATACCGACACGGCTGACCCGACACAGCAATATATTTATCCATGTCTTTCTTGCTTCCTTGACGAAACGACTCCACCCAACGAAACCCCCTCTTTCTTTTACTCCCACTCCTCCTTTCTCAGGCTCTTACCTCAGGCTCTTACCTCCCCCCTCTATCCTCTCTTTACCCCCCGTTTCTTTTGTTTCCCTTTTCTCTTTTTTTTTTTTTCCTTTTCTTCCTTTTCTTTCTTTGCCTTTCTTCCTCTTCTTTTCTTTTTCTTTTTTTCTTTTCTTTTCCTTTCCCTCTCTTTTTTCCCTCCCCCTTTTCTCTTTTTTCCCGACGGCAGCGCAATTTTACCGACAATATCCTGACAGGTGGAGGGGTGTCGCACGTACCCACCCACACCCCCCATTTGTCGACGCCCCTGCCCCCCCTGCCCCCCCCCCCCCCATACGAAAACTTTTTCGGCGCCTTGGGCATGTAAAAATATGTTTGCATCATGTAGCTGTTGGTCTCTTTTTTTATCAGGGTGGGGCATAAATCATTCCATATGGACAATATATATAAAGATAAAACCAACAGACAGATTTCTTTGACTACAATGACCCATTACAGTACTAAACGTTCAAAGATCTTAGAGCTAAGTAGTCTATTAAACAATACATATGCTACTTTGAATGAATTCGGGAACTTTCAAATGTATATAATGTTGAAACATTTGTTATAAGTGATTAAATGTATTTCATTTTCCCCGCATTTTCCTTAGTGCAGATTAAGTGACTCAACTTTACCATGGCACAGTGGAAGACGATTTTGAATTAGGTTAAAACTGGAAATAAACAGCGTAAAAGGTTTGTAATGGAGCTTTAATATTATTTAAACTTGGTTGCAAAAGAAAAAAAAGACATACAAGTCATGACGTATTCAGTGTTGTTTTGAAGACATAAGATTTTTCAGATATTTGTTTACATTTTAAAAATCAATTTCAACTCTTCTTGCCTGTATGGCTATCTTGACGGGGATGTGAAAGCTTTAAACCTTTGATTGTTAACAAGTTAAACAATTTCATTATAAGCAACATTTTTCAATTAAAAATTCTCAGTGCTATTTATAACCATTAACAATTGTGAGTCGCAGGTTTTTTTACAAAAATGAAAATACACTAGAAACAAGTTCATTGAAAACTGCCAGCCTTGTATTAATGATCAACATGAAACAAAGATCATGCATTAATATAAGGTAATGTTCACCTCAGGCATTGAAATTGGACATTCTAACAATTTTCATTGTAAAAACATAATACCAATATCGTATTGTGAGTCTTGAATCGTTACAGATATGCAATTCGTAGGCCCGTTCATACGTACGCCAAAAAGTAAGGTTTAGCCTTGGTCCAAACATCCATATTTTATACGTCTGAAACCCCCCCCCCCCCATACGCGATTATTAGTGAGGTTTTAACCGTGTTTCCAACCTCACAAATTGCACGTTTGACCAAAAAAAAAAGGATTTTCAGCAAGCACTGTACGTGCTAACGAAGTGAGGTTTAAACATCGACATTTTACATATCATCATTATGCTTTCGGTATGAATTCGTATTGCTACCACTCCTGCGGTGGCATTCGGGAAGTCAGTGATCTTGCAAGCGAACAAAAAAAGGCGAGTGCGTGCAAAATTGTCGATGTTTGGACCGCTCTTCAAACTCCGCTTTAGTGAGGTTTTTCATTTAGATAGATGTTTTTACCACGGTTAAAACCACACTTTTTGTCTACGTGTGAATTACAAACTAAAAAGAGTTCACATTCACAAAGTCCTGTATGTTCATTTGACATTGTAACCGATGTGAAATATGATTTATTTTTATATTAGTATTCGTCCGTTCTCAAAACAAGTTTTTTTTTCTTGTATACAAATTTGGATGGTTTATTGTTGTGAGGATCCTCAGTGTATGCCGCAGATTCACTGCTTCAAAGTCAGTGTATTTCAATCATCTATACTTTACATGTATTTTGTATGTCAACAACTTTTCAAGACAAGGTTTTCTGCAGTACGGAGAAATAGCGCTAAGTGACCGGTAATAGTTTAAAGATAAAGATATAAGCCTTAGACCTGTTCTGGCCATGCGATTGCTTTGTGAAAGAAACGTTGCGAAATCGTTCAGAAAAGGTTGATCATCTAGCATAGTGGTACTGGTGTGTACTGCAAGGTTCTGGAATCATCAAAATGATAAGAAATTTGGCCCAGTCTTGGTAAAGTTACTAGCACTGTACACAGAAAGATGTATATGGGACTACCCTATATCTATCCAGTCCGGATAGATATAATAAGTTTCCAAATATATCAATTAGTAGGCGGTTTCCCGGCAAAATTTGTATCATCACGTATTAGTCAAAACATATTCTTTCACATGATTGGTAATAAGAGCTTCCATTTCATTTTTTGAGAGGGGGGCGTTTCCAAAACTGGTCTATACCTTTAACCCTTAATACACGACTTTAAGAACCTCGGGGATTATCATGTCCATGGTGGCACTGTACATTACTTTTTCATTCAACAGCAAATCAATCGATTTGAGCATAAAGTGGACCCGCATCTACAGTAGACTCGGAAGCCATACTCGCTGGGGAAGTGTCGTTGACATACTTTATAGTATCCAATGGGTATCCTTTGCCACACACATTCATTCTTGCATCGGTTGTCTTTGAGAGTTCGTCGGGCATAGCGTAGATAGGTGTACTGCACCGGGCACGCCCTTCAACAAGTTTTCTTGTAGAATCGATGTCCTCGTATTGGTGTCCCGAAGGCCCGGCATCAGAATCCTCCTCCAGATGAGAGTCAAACGGTGGTGGTGGAGAGTAAAGATTGTCATTTTCTAGAACAAAATACAGGTTGGCTTCATCTACATTCTGTCCTTGCTTTCCTTTCATTGCCATGGTTACTGCATCACTGGATTCGTAGAGGATGTTATCCACGAAAATGCTTTCATCCGAGGCTTCACATTTGTTATCTGAAGGCTCATAACTAGCACCCTTCATTTGATGAGGTTTAACACAAGAAGGGGTACAGGGATTTCCATTAGGAGAGTAATTTGTGCTGTCGTTTTCTAGGACAAAATAAAGGTTATCACCAGGGGTATCTTGGCCATGGGAGTCTTTCAACTCTTTCATCGGAATTACCGCACTCGCATGCATAATGTTTCGAGTAGATCCTTTATCAGAGAGAGCCATCCTAGAATCAGATCGTTCAACCTCACGCGAATTCAAAGTATCGGTCAGCATAGCCTGTTGTGTGTGGAAGTCCACGGGAGAGGTATGATAGTGACCATGGCTAGATTCCTCATCATTCAAACGACAAGTTTTCATCGCACTTGGCTGGAAATTGAAGTCTGGGATCGTAGTGGAGAGTGTTTGAATCCTTTTCCCCGTGGCTTTGGCTCGACCTTTACGGGACTCATTGATACCTCCAACATTGCTTGATTTGTAATATCGTCTCCGAAACGTCATTACAATAATGACCGCCATAAAAATTACCCCTGCTGTAATACTAACACCAATCGGAATTATTATATTGTTAAAGTCACCTCCTTCCTTAATTGTCTTTTGGCTAGTTGTCCAAAGAGTAGATAACGTTGCCAGAGATGACATAGATGTCTTATTCGTCTGTTGAGGCGAGAATTCCGTCGGCCTCTTGGCGTTTAGTATTGTGGTCTTATCTGTTAGTTGAGACTCGTCTCTTTCTGGTGATATTTCCAATGGTGCTATATATGTTAATGTAGATGGAGATGCAGTTTGTTGTGAATGTGTAGGTCGTGGTTGTGCTTCCTTCGATGAAATGGACGTTCGTACCGTTGACGCTGGTTGAGATGGTGATGAGCTAGAAGCTGACAATGTAGTCTTTGACTCATTTACAGCCAAGGGAGATTTAGGTGTAACACTTGAAATTGTTTTTATTGTCGTGGAATCCGTTTGTTTCTGCATTTTGGTCGATGAAGTCGCTTGGATTTCTACACTCTCTGTAGTTCGTGGCGGCGAAGGGATCAGACTAGAGGACGTTTCCAGTGGAACCCTCTCTGAAGAATAAGAGAGGGACGGCCGTAAGAAAGGTGGCGATGAAGAAGAACGCAATGACCGTTCCGATCCTGATTGTGGACTCATGGTTGTTGATTTCGTGTATTGTAAGGATGTAACCAGTGTGCTTAAGAATTCATGAGATGAAGATGGTTCACTGGTGCGGTCAATTATCCATGTCGTGCCTTGTGCAGATGACTGTCTCGGTTGGCTTGGTAAGACAGCGGTCGTCGTCCTCTGTGTGGATGACGGGTTCGACTGGGCGGGAAGAATGCATGTTATATTTGATATGGGACCATCATCTGAAAATACATGGATGGAATGTTCATGTGCCATTTCATCAAGATGATAAGCCCTAAATGTCAGACGATTCTCAATCGCCCCAGTTTTAACAGATCTTCCGTTAACGATGGTCGTCACAGGTAACCACCGAGTGATATTGAAACCGATGAGATCACACCTTACGTTTATGTCAATCGAACAATTGCAAGTTACAACACTGATGTCATAAAAATACAGATATGTGGTTTTGTTGTTCAGAACGTTTGATGAAGTACAGATGTACTTGGCTGAATCATGCTCTGTAATGTTTGAAATACGAAGCGCTAGAATCTTACTCACTTTATTGACAGAAATACGCGGATCATAACGGAATTTTCCATAAATTTCACGTTTGGGAAGTAATGTGCCATCCTTTGCTAAGTATAGGTCTGAATCATTCTTCCGCCGAACCCAATACGTATCAATATTTGGATCCAAGTCCGTAACGCAATCTAAGGTCATGTTATCTCCAACGTTAAGTACTCTCGTCACGGATACAGACCCATCAGAGAATTCAAATGAAATAGCTAAAGTCCAAATAAAAGCTGTGAAAGCATTAAATATTTCCATGTCTGCAGAAATCATTTAAAGCACCTATGCAATAGACCTCTGTTATTTCTCTGCAGGGTAGACATCCAGTATGCATACTCCTTCAATAGTGAAATTACAAAAGCATCATTGTCGTTTGGGGAATTTACAATATTAACAACAGTAGTTCACAAAGATGTAGTCGTCGTCCTTGGTTTTCACTGGAAATGCATGTATCTCGACGCCTCTTTTTCCACTCCCTTCTTTGATATCATTGCAACTACCGTGTCCCGAAAACATCCAAGTGACCCATGAGCTCACTGCAAAATACCGAGGCCCATCTAGGAAGTTAAATTTAATTGGTTTACAGTCCACTTTCAAGAGACAGAGCTCAAAGCACGTACGATCAACATGTCTATAAGCAAGAGCTGTACAATTGACGGCCACTGCTGAAGGGTTACAACACCTTTACTTTCCAGAGTCTGCATTCAACCAATCTTACATTGCTATTAAGGAAATATCACTTCTACTGTTAGATTAAGCAAAAGTGAATGTCGACATCCATCGATTACCCACAAACTTTCTAAACGTAGTGAAACTAAAAGACAACCATGATTTATAAGTAGTCAAGGCAGCTGATTGGTTACATGACACTGACGTATTTGAAGGAGGAGGAAGGGGGGGGGGGGGACTTTTTGCCCCTCACTGATTTCCGACCAATTGCGACATGATGCAGGAAAATATTTGTTTAGATCTATAGTATCGTCATGCAGGTGCTTTAACCGATTGGACAGCATATATCGAAACCCATTAAAGCATTTCCACACCATTAAGTACGGCTTCTTTTTCAATGTACATGTACTTCCAAATGATTAATCTGCCTAGATACAAATACTAAAAATAGAAGAAAGCTTTACGAAACCAACCAGCTTGGTCAGATATTACTTCTTAGGTCTCATAGCTTTCGATTTAGTCCAATCTATAAAAAAGAGCGTGTTGGCAAAGTAACATAGGTACATTTAAAGACTACTTCTTCAATAATATTACCCATGCCAGGGATTGAACTCGCTATAAGTTCCTGAAAATGTCATGATAATAAATACGTCCTATGAAAATAAGCATTTAATATAAGTTGTTTTATTTATTTAAAGATAAAGGTGAGTTCTGGTTTTAAAAAAAGAAAGAAAATTAATTCTCACAGAATCAAACGAAACTTACACTGAATGTTCAAGATTACAAACAAATGTCATTTGTCAAATAATTTTGGTAGAAAATGTATACTGGCTGAGTAATGAGCGTAGAAAGATTAGGAAATCAACTTTAGTAGCCCTGACAACATTTGTGTAGTCCCCATATACATCTTTCTGTGTACAGGTGCTTGCTACTTTACAAAGACTGGGCCAAATTTATTATGATTTTGATTACTCCAGAACTTTGCAGTACACACCAATACTTACATGCTACATGATCAACTTTTTCTGATCCATTCCACACCTTTTCTTTCACAATGCAATCGGATGACCAGAACTCACCTTTATCTTTAATTTAGTCACCAACAACAGTAACAATATGTGAGCAAAATATGCCATTTCCATTGTAAAGAAATGTTAAAGAATCAAATTTTATGCCAAAGGATAGTAAATGGTGCCAGAAAATTGTCTAGCCGAGCCTGGCCTCCTCAATATTGACAAAATACAATACGTTCAATTTTAAATCACAAAACAGATAATACAACAATTACAACAGCTATTACAAACTCAGTTACTCGGTGTTATATGAATATAAATATTGTCATATTGTCATTTTCTAGCAGAAAATACAGGTGGGTTTCCTCTGCATTAATGTTTTCGATATCTTCTTAATAGTCTGCTTATTGAGAAGAACACCAACGTGTGAACATACGGCCAATACTACGTTTATAGGGAATATTATGATTCAGTAGATTAGCTATCGTTTTGCATGATATCCATTGTAAATCTTTGTTGTCGATGTCCAGCAGCAACTGCTAACTCTTGCAAAGTCCTGGCTGGGAACTAGGTATAGCCAGGTCAATTTTACTTTTCAGTGGTAGTGGCTCTAGTGGCAATTAGAACGACACAGGCCTTTCCTCATTGGTCACTCTTTTAGCCATGCATCTGTGATCGTCGTCGTGATCGTCGTCCTCATCTACGTTGTGAAAAGTGGGGACGATCTTAGTCTAATTCTTTTGATTATCAGCAGTGTTTCAGTACGCCCACCCTCGTCTAAGTAGACACTATCATCTTATCCTGGTCGTCATAAGTGTGTGTATCCTGAACCAGAGTAGAGCTCACTGTTTTACCCTTGCAACATTTGGGACGAGGGTAGCCGTTTTCATCTGTGTTATCTATAGATGTGGTTCGAATGACGTTGTGGAACGTGACATTTGGAACGGTACCATGACAACGTAACCCTCAGGAACCTCATCTCTTACGTTAGGAAAGGTGTAGTCGTCTGATTATCAGTAGTAATTTCAGTACGCCCATCCTCGTTTGAAGTAGACACCATCATCTTATCCTTGCGAAGCCTGAAATTAGGAACTAGGTAGTCATCTTCATCTTTGTCGTCAATGGTCGTGGCTCGATATGCAGTTCGAACGATGTACCCTTCTCCTTCCTGATCGTCATAAGTGTGTGTATTCTGAACCAAAGTAGAGCCTCATCGCCCCATCCTTGCAACATCTTACATTGGGGACCAGGTAGCCGTTTTCATCTGTCTTATCTATAGATGTGGCTCGAATGACGTTGTGGAACGTGACATTGGGAACGGTATAACCGTACGCATCCTCATCTTTAACGTTGGATACCATGACAACGTAACCCTCAGCATCCTCACCTCTTACGTAAGGAAAGGTGTAGCCTTTGGCATCCTTGTCCCTCTGCAGATTGTTGCCTACTTCTTCGTAATCCTGTGAAGTTGGTGAGGTATCTGTGAGAGGCAAGAAGCTGCTCGGATAGGCCAGGGCGTTGTTTTCAACTTCGGTAGAAATAGAAGTTTGCACTATGGGTATTGTGCTCTCGTACTCGTGGTTAAGGTGTATGGCGTGTGTGGAGAAATTCTTTTGTTTTTAAAGAAGATAAATGGATGAAAATTGAGTAGGATTAAGTTGGAGCTATGGACATTACTTCGTTACTCGTTTGGAATCAGTTCGCCTAAAGAATAAATTGTCATTTTTCTCACAAAATGGAATCAAGGTGCATTATCAAATAATAATGGTAGCGATGCAGAGCAAACTATCTATAGGAACATTTATTTCTAATTTCTAAGCTATTTTGTTGTCTTGGATTTATTGCAGATTTTCCAATGCTATCGAAAGTAGTAAATGCGTATGTAATTAGCTGAATTTCACAAGAAAGCAATATATATCGGGGCTACATAGTTATGTAGTAATCTATGATACTCGCTAACTATGATAAACTACATGTACCTACCCCATCAGTGGAATCCGAACAGTCTTCAATTGTGCCCAAGTTTCGCTCGAGCACGTTTGGATTTCGACGCTTGTCTCCAAATTGATAGCCCCGCGATAGTTGTCATGATGAGAACCACAACCGAGAGACTCACAGCGAGTGGCAATGATAATCATTTTGTCGTGGATACTATCATGATCAACATCCTTGATTGTCTTAACCGGTGTCACAGTAATTAACAGCATCGATGTTGCTGTCCAATTGGATGCCTTAGATGTCTTTTCTGTCTGTGGAATCGAGAATTCCGACGGCCTCTTGGTATTTGGTTTTGTTGTCATATATGTTATTGAAGACTCGTCCTTTTTTTGATGATGTTTCCTCATTTACAGCCAGGGGTGAGTGAGGTATAGCACTTGAAATTGCTTTTATTCTCGTGGAATCCGTTTGTTCCTGCATTTTGGTCGTTAAAGGCGCTTGGATTACTCCATTCTCCGTGGTTCGTGGCGGCGAAGGATCAGACTAGAGGACGTTTCCAGTGGAACCCTTTCCGAAGAAGAAGAAAGGGCCGGCTGTGGTGGCGTTGAAGGAGACTGCAATGACAGTTGCGATCCTGATCGTGGACTCATAGTTGTTGATTGCGTGTTTTGTAAGGGTATTCCCAGTGTGCTTAAGAATTTATGCGATAAAGATGGTTCATTGGTCTGGTCAATGATCCTTGTGGTGCCTTGTGCGGATGCCTGTTTAGGTTGGCTTGGCAAAACAATGGTCGTTGTCCTCTGTGTGGATGACGGGTTCGACTGGGCGGGAAGAATGCATGTTATATTTAACAGGAGACCGGCATCTGAAAATACATGGATGGAATGTTCAATGGCCAAATCGTTAACATGTTCAGGGCTAAATTTCAGACGATTCCCATTCACCAAAGTTCTAACAGTTTCTCCATTAAATATGATCGTCACAGGTAGCCACTGAGGACTATTGAAACCGATGATATCACACCTCATGTGTGTATCAACTGAACAATTGCAAGTTACAACACTGATGTTATAAAGAAACAGATATATTGTTTTGCTGTTCGGAACGTTTGTTGAAGTACAGATGTACTCGGCTGAATCTTGCTCAGTAATGTTTGAAATGCTTAGCGCTAGAATCTTACTAACTTTGCGAGACGAATGATTTACAAAGCTGTAGTAACTGACGGAAATACGCGGATCATAACGGAATTTGTCAGAAATTTCAACTGTGGGATATGATATACCAGCCTGTGCTATGTTAATCGTCTGATCCAAGCTTCCGTTGAATCCAATACATATCAATATCTGGATCCCAGTCCGTAACGCAATCTAGGGTTATGTTATCTCCAACGTTCAGTACTCTCGTCACGAATACTGATCCATTACAGAAGTATGTGCGGAAGGCTAAACACAAAAAACAATCGTAGAAGTATTAAAAAAGTGCCATGCCAAAAGTACAAATCTCAAACCAATTATAACTGGAAAGCCTGTATATTAGCTTTCTGTTCTAGTCCAGGTTTATTACGGGTGTCTGTTTATATCTCCAACTAATATGATCAGCCGAACCAGAATCAAAATGTATTTACGTTACAAAACATTATTTTCCTGTTCTCGTTCCATTGATGATTCTAAGGTGAATACGGGAAATTGATCTTGTAGCTCTTCAAAATGCAACCCTTGTGGTCACGTTGACTCGATGACTTCTGCAATAATTAATAGTAAATATTTGTCCACAGTTTATTGTTAGATTTTAATATATTGTACTATTCAATGCTCGCACGGTCGAGCTAAGAGATGTCAATTTTACAGCGACTGCGATTCCAAGGTTTGACCAAGATCATTCAATTTAAGTACTGGTACAATCAGTATTTGACAGAGACCATAAATTATTGTGCGAACACGGTAAAGTATTTATTTCGTAGTGTAATTGTTCCGTAATGTAACAAAATGTGTAACTAAAATATCTTCTTCAAGAATTACAAGATGATTTCCCAACGAGGTGCCTGGGAGGCCGGAGTAGTTTGAAAGAAATTAATAATTGCTGAGTAGTAAATCTGCTTGATTGTGCTCTTATCCAGGTTGTAGATCGTTACAAATTTATCGTTTGCTTTCATTTTCATTTTCTGTCTCTGGTTGATAATTATTCGATTTGTTTTTAAAGAGGGCGTATTAAAATATTTCAAGTGGGCATTGCATTGGAGGGAGCAACAGACGAAAGTCTAAATTCAATAGTTTCTAAACATGACAAAGGTATTTATCACTTGATGACACACGGAAGAGATTGAGCACCTCACTTATGAGATGTGCGTGAGAAATGTTATCATAAAGATTGAATATTATTTAGTATCCATGCAAAAATAGAAGTACCTTGATTGTTTTGGAGAACCATCTCAGCGACTTTCACTTTCAATAAATATGCATATATATACGCAATGGCGTATACAGAAATAGATAAACTTGAGGCTGGGCGTAGATACTACGAAGTATTCTGTTAGTCATGTTATGAGAGCGGGATCGATATATGCAGTGTATTTTTGAAAGATGTATACTATTTGTTATAATTTCGATATGCATTCCAATAATGCATGTGGATCTTCAAACTTCCATTTACCCAAAATACGCACCTCACTAGCTAAAACTTGTATTTTTTTTCAAATGCCCAATATCTGGAACACATTTAATACCATTATATATCAAATCTCAGTCCATCACTAAATGTTTAAAACGGAGATTTTAAAACCTTATTACTCAGTAGATATAGTTGATCAGGTTTTAGTATTCTGTCTATGTGTTTGTTAATGTTAGTAAAACAAAAAAAAGATTTCTTGTTTTTTGTCTTGTTTTTGTCTTGTCGCTACGCTACAGTGTGGAGTGCTCGATCGCGTGTCGATAGTAGTTCATGATTATAGTTTTGATACCAGGCCTATCATTTTTGAATTGATCTAGGGTGACGGGGAGATGACACTATAAAAACGCAAGTTTTCTTTCATGTTCCATTTTTATTATACTCTCTTAAATGCAGAGAAAATAAAATCTACTGTTTAATGCGTCATATTGAGGACCACTTTGTTTTTGGAGTTGAATCCACTCCAAATCATAGTGGATTGCACTCCAAGTGAATGGTTTGAATCGCTCTTCAGAGAGTGGATTCCATTTTAACCTAGAATTTTCACTCCGGAACGTAGTGATCCTACAATAACTCATGGAAGAGTGGATTTCGATACCTATACCTTTACGGAGTAACAACGACGCTTAATATTACACAACAATTATTTTTATTGTCCAATTAATGTATTATGATCACCATTTATGTACAGATATATTTATATTGATAGACCCATAGTATTTTTTATTAGAAAAGAAGATTTATAATTTGAACAACATGGACGATCAAAGCAACTATATCCTAGGTATTATAAAAAATTCAAAAATATCAGCTCACTACAATAAAGTAGCAACATTCTAAAAACTCGGACAGTCTATGGCCCTTATATTTCCCATGAAGGCAATCATAGCGCTACGACAGATGCAGTTTCTCAACCTTATACCACCAAACAATATGTAACTTATTCTATATATTTATTTATTTATTTAAACAATATATAAAGAGGGTGTCCTTTCAACGAAATGCTGGTATTGCAAGAGGCCCTGTGTCCCCCTGTGTGAAGAAAAAACGCGTCAACTTACATGTATCTACATTCAAGAACACATCAAGCTATTTCTTGTGTGGGATGAAGGGGGGGGCGCGTACACAGGGGGGGGGGGGGTGTTTGGGGTTAAACCTCCCCTTCATTTTTTGTTATGTGTGTGTTTTTGAGGAAATCCCCCCCCTCCCCCCTTTGAGTTATTTTATTTTTAAATGTGTCCTCTTACCCCCCCCCCCCCCCCCCCCCCCCCGCTTATTCAGCGGCTGGCTGAGTCGTTACGAAATTTTGGGGACAAAAAAAACAAAAAAAACAAAAAAAAAAATCCTCTTACCCCCCCGCTTATTCAGCGGCTGCCGAGGCGTTGCGAAATTTTCGGCCCGATATGAAATTGTTAAAACCCCTCCTCGAAAAAATCCTGCGTACGCGCCTTTGTGGTATACTTTATTAACTCAGGAAACCTTAAACCCCTAAATCTTAAACGTTACTCCTTAATCACATTTGTAGGTCTACTGATCAACTTTGTTATCTAATAACGTGTATTCATTAAAAGCGCATGTATAATTTTGAGGTTGTCGACAATGTGTTGCATAGACCCTACC